>JARFJB010002435.1:367500-392376 GCA_036346205.1 Vesta saturnalis | reverse complement strand
TTTGCCAATATAACTAAAATTAATTGTATGCATAATTTTTTAATTTCCCAACTAAGAGAAAAGTTCGATGGTCGCGCAAAAAATTCAATATTAAATTGAGCTGACAGTCGGAACTATCCACTTTGAGGTTTACCCAACGAAAACAAGACATTTCTAGGAAATTAGAAACATACATGCGTGTACGGTTTCGCAGAACCTTTTGTTTGAAATAACTCAAACGAGGAACTCTTTATAGTTAATTATGGCATTATCATCCGGAGTAACAAAAAATGAAAAAGGTATTTTGCTTGAATTTGATGTAATTGTTTAAAACTGAAATAACGTTATTTTGTGTTCACCTCCTGAACAAACTGCAAATTAAAGAGAGTTCCATAACTATCAATGTGTACGACAACAGTTGGCGCTTAACGACAGTAAAGACCGAAAGTAAAATCTCATGCAAGGATACTAGCCTAATTCCATAGGATAAAATATACTTCGTTCTCTTCAAACGCATGCAATTGCTAAGAACTCTCAAAATTTGCATGTGATAATTGACGCAGTGGAACAAAGTTCAGACCTATAATTGATTAACCAAATAATCTAAATGCTGCAATAATTATTATTTTGGCAGAAGCATGCACAGTATATCTAGTAGTTACCTCTGAGTTTTAGACCGTGTTTAAGGTCCTATATAGAACAGCATTTCAAGGTACCTATTATTGGAAATTATTGACAGTTGGCAAAATACAACTTGGCAACATGGCGTATCATATCAAATTTGACATTTGACAGTCACTTTGACTTCGTCACTTTAAATATACGCCAGGTGAAAGTATCGCGTGGGACTTTTAAATTTTTTAAACTAATTATTATGCCGGTGCTTTGTAGCAACATGAAAAGTAATATATTTTTCCCGGTTTTCATATGGATATGTGTATTTATTTGCGTATTATGCAGAATTAGACATCACAGAAACGCATCGTATCAAAAACTTCTCCAAGGAAAATAAAGCTGTACTGATATAGCTTGTGACCGATAATGCTGCTGTATTTTATAGCCAAGTTGCCAGTTCCAATGATTAATATCAAGAAACAAAAGTTGTGGTAGGTACTGTCAGACGAATTTAAAGCCAGAGGCCAACATCTAGAACCAGGATAATTAAAAATACTATACTTTCGTTTCTAAAAAAGTAGCCGCTTATATAAACGCTATACAAGATACTGACGGTGCGTGGTTCATCCGATGCGGAGGGTTCCAAAGAACGAAATTAGACTATTGCTGATCAATCGTCGTTGAGGAGGATGCATTAACTTATGCTTCAGACAGGCCAAAAGTTGCCACTGTAGTCGAGGACGACAAACCTACCGATAAAATAAAGAGATGCATAGACCTGATAACAAGCTATGTAACTATTTATTTAAAGTATAAAAAATATTAATGTAAAATAGACAGCAATTCCCAGGCCCTCACTCTCTACAACTGATGTGGCTCTTCGTGGAATCATCCCAAAATACACACCTTCCAAAAGAACAAAGGTGATGAGTGGTTTTGAGCAAAAGAAGTTAAAATTACATCAGCAACACACTTCCCAAAAAAGTAGAACATGCAGAGTCTATTCATAATCAAGAAATGGCAGTTTAAAAGTCAAACTTGAAGCCATGTCTCCTGATCCCTGATTAGGCAAAGTATAAAAAAATGGCTAGATTATTACCATTAGTTGTCAGAATACGTTACAAATTCTATCATAAAGATCAATAGCAATACGGTCAATTCGGGTATACTCAAATTTCATTCATACGTGATAAATACCGGGTAAACAATGCAACAAAGTGGGGATAAACAGGTGAACAACTAAACTGCTTTTCGGAAAAATCCGGAACACCGGAACTGTGACAGGACCTGTAACAAACAAAATACGCTCACGTACCACACAAGAGTTAAAAACACCTCACGGGTTTCAATAGCTAAGCTATCATTATCAGCGGCCGACTGGGACGAACTAAAGGAATTTTTATATATCTAGTGAAAGTAAAAACTATGAAAGTTTACTGAGTTCTGAGTAGCCCAAAGGTCCTTGATCGCCATTATTCATTAGAATTTGTTTGTTTTTGAAGATATCTAAACTTTCATAGCAATCAAGTTCTTACTTAATACTAACATGTTTGATTAAAGGTAACTTATCTACTACATGATTTTTATTAAACATGTTTTGTGTGGCACGTGGGTGTATTTTGTTTGAAACTGCTTTTGAGTAAGCGACTTGAACTAAACACTGTTTTTTAGTTAGATGTTATATTTATAGCTCGCTTCTATGGTAACGTAATGTTCACATATGCAACACAATGTCTGAAGAGTATACTTTATTGCTTATGGACTTTAATGTACGTCTTTACTTAACTAATTCTCCTAAAATACATATAAAGAATATATTAGAAGATATTAGTACCGCCTTTTAAACCTCTTTAACTATTTTTAAGAAACTGTCTGTATACTAAAATTATTGTTGGTGTTCTTAAAATTTGACTCGATTATGACAATAGTGGATGGATTCAATTGATATACTTTGACTATATACTCCTAATAAAGTGCTTATCTTTTTTGAGTTTTTTTGAATGGTGTAGTTTTATATTATACAATCTAAACCTTTCGGTAACACTTACAGTTATCTTCGTCAGTAGTAAGTAATAAGTATGTTAAAATTCTTAAAAATGTTCAACAATTTCATGAAAGCTGAATAATTACAGCAATTGGTTTTCCTACATAATTATAATCTTGCAAAACATCTTACATTTTTATTACAACCTCATATAGGTAAAACACACCATTACATTAAAAATTCTGCCGACTTTGTTGAAAAAATACATTGAAGAGGGTGATATAATGGTCAGTTTTGATGTTGTTCCACTTTTTACAAAAGTCTCTCTAAAAGAAACTATTGAATGCATTGATGATCTTTTTCCAAAGGATATAACCATTCTTTCTTAGCACTGTCTTGCTACATCTTATTTTCAGTGGAATAGCAAATTTTATGAACAGATTGATGGTGTAGCAATGGGTAGTCCCGTTAGTCCTGTTATAGGTAATTTTTACATGGAAAAATTTGAAACATTAGCGTTACAAACCTTCAGTTTGGTGTAGATATGTAGATGAAATATTTTTTATTTTGACACAAGGAGAAGAGGCACTGCATGAGTTTTTGGTTTTTATAAATGGTACACATCCTTGCATTCAGTTTATCATAGAAAAATAAACTAATGGAAGTTTAGCATTTCTTGACATATTAATATCTAAAAATAATAATTCACTATATTTTAAGGTTTACAGAAAGCCGACGCACACGGATAGATACGTTCATAAATTATCCAACCGCCATCCACGTCAAAAAAAATGGTGTAATTGAATCTTTAGCTGATCGAGCGAAACGAATATATAACACTGAATTTTTCAAGGATGAATATAAATATTTAACAAAATCATTATAAGATAGTGGATATTCACTTGCATATATTTATAATGTTATTACACCTTCCCGACGTAACTTGAAAGAAAAACCAGTTCTTAACCCTTAAACTACTACGTGGGGTCCTTTTGGGACCCCACGTCTTCATTTATCAATTTTCCGAAGGATAATATTTTTTTTTATCCACGTATTTCCAAGTAGCTGAGTTTTTTTGTTTTTCCACACAATATTTAGTAACTTGGACTAATTTTTAGCAAATAGTTTTTTTTAAAAACTACATTTTTATGGATGGAGTCTCTGGAGGACCCCATGTAGTAGTTTATGTAAATTTTTTATATCATACTTTTTTTGTTTCAGAAGCTAATCAAGATCAGGAAGTGGTAATATTGTAAAAATAAGTGTAAAAAACTTTAGGAACTAAAAGTGTTGTGAACTAAAAGTGCAAAAACTTTTAAAATGTCCAAGTGGCGTCGTCCGTACCTATTGAAGAGGACGCACACCTTAGTTCGACTGAATATGAAAGTGATGATCAGAATGAAATCGATGAGGAACATCGTGATCCCAATTTTGTGCTTGGAGAGGAAAGTTCATCGGAAGATGAAGACAATATTGAAAAAGTTGTGGAAGAAAAAGAAGACGAAGCACCGGTTGAGGAGGATGAGTCAGAAAACTATGATTCTTCAGATGTGCAAGGGGTATTACAAGTGGAAGAAGGCGAGAGGTTAACAACTGAAACATATACTGCAAAATCAGGACGTATATGGACCTCTGACGCGCCGGTTCCATCGCGACGCCTTTCGAAAATATTGTTACCACCGGATCTGGCCCAACGGCATACACCAAAGAAGCCAATACAGCTTATAAAATTTTAGCCTTTTGTGACTCTTGAAATGAAGAGAGTATGGAAATATACGAACCAAGAAGCAACTCGTATTTACAGAACCTACAATGAAAAAAATCATGAGAGGCAGAAGATATGGAAAGACATTGATGTTGTAGACCTCGATGCGTTCATTGGAATTTTGATTACAGCAGGAGCTCTACGTTGTCGAAAAGAGGATGTAGCAGAAATGTGGAGTACAGATGAGTCCATCCGCCCCAATATATTCACAGCATCAATGCCTCGTAACAGATTTGTTAAGATCACTAAATTCTTTCAATTTGATGATAAGATGACAAGACAGGTGAGGCGAGAAACAGATAAGTAAGCAGCATTTAGGGACACGTGGGAAATTTTTTTTTCGAATTGTAAAAAGGTATTTGTTCCCCATGAATACGTCACGGTGGATGAGCAATTGGTAGCTTTCAGGGGAAAATTTAACTTCAAGCAGTATATGAGTTCAAAGCCTGCAAAATATGGGCTTAAAATTTGGGCACTTGCCGACGTGAAAACATATCTGAGTAATTTACAAATTTACACGGGCAAACAGCCAGAAGGACAACCTGAGGAAAATCAAGGTTTCAGAGTAGTAACAGATTTAGTGTCTTTTTTATGTGGTACTGGTCGAGGTGTTACTACAGATAATTTCTTTACGTCCTTACCTTTGGCCGAATTTCTTCTCACCAAAAATCTAACCTTACTGGGAACTGTGTAAGAACAAACCAGACACTCCACAGGAATTGAACAGATCTAGAGGTCGAGCTGTTTACTCATCCAAACTTGTTTTTTCTGAAAACGTCACAATGGTATCTTACATACCAAAAAAAAAAAAAAAACAAAATGGTCCATATGCTATTTACGCAACATCAAGGTAGGTCTGTTTCTGATGAAGAACATAGAAAACCGGAAATTATCTTATCATATAATGCTACTAAAGGGGCAGTTGATAATGCCGATAAGATGATAAGAGAATACACGTGTGCTAGACGCACATCCCGGTGGCCTTACCGACTCTTCATGAATCTCTTGATAATGCATGCCTAAACAGTTTCGTGATATATGTGGCAATGAATCCACACTTCTCAGCAAGAAAAGTATTTCTCAAACCCTAGGCAAGGAGTTAGCTAAACCGAACATGGAACGGAGGTTGGGTGATGCAAAGAAAATCCTGGCGTTTATAGAGCAATAGTTGCATGCGACATAAAAGCTCAATTGCAAAACAAGTTCAAACTGTGGCGTCGAAAATTAATGAGGTTGTTAAAAAAAGTTTTAATTTTCATTTTTTTCTTTCTATTTTTTAATCAAGTACCTTGTTTTAGTCAACAAGTTTTTATTTGGGTTACCTAAAAGTATTCATTTTCATAAAAAAATATTTAGTGCATAATATACAGAAATAATAACACATTTCTATGAAAAAATAAATGGGGTCCTGCGAGGACCCCACGCAGTACTTAACGTAACAAAATCTGTAGTATTATTTTAAGGGTTAATGTTGCTATTGCTTTTCTTTCTTTTATAGCTAATGTTACAGATAGAATTGAAAAAATTCTAATTAAATATGGCGTTTGAACTACTTTTAAACCTACAAGAAAAATTAAAGAACATTTAAGATCACCTAAATATGTTTCAAACCCATTGTCATCTTCCTGAGTGTATAAGTTATCCCGTTCATGTGGAAAGATATACATTGGAACCACGTAGCATTGATACGAGACGTACAGAACACATGAGATTTTGTAGATTAGCTCAACCAGAGAAGTCTGCGGTAGTTAACCAGGCCTTAGATAATCTAAATCATGACATTCAATTTGACAATATGGATATATTGTCAAGACAAGCGCATTATTATGTTCGCTATTGATAGCGAATAGTTGAAATTAAAATTAAAATTAAAAAATTGACCGTTAACAAACTTACAAATAATTCTCTTTTAACTCATTTCGCATTGATAAACACTCAATTACTGAAAATTATGCATTAAAGCAAGAAATGATGCAAATATGTATATATATATATATATATATATATATATATATATATATATTAATTGTATTTTATTTAAAATTAACTTTTAAAGTACATACAGTAAAAGATTAACTCGAGTGGGACTTGAACCCACGACCTCCACTTTGCTAGAGTAGGGCTCTTCCATCTGAGCTATCGAGGAGGCAAGTCACAATAGATTCAAACTTGAACTGTATGTACTTCCCTAGTTACGATGTATTATAATTATTATACACAGAATGAAGGATCACAGTCAACTTTTCGTGGGTTCAAAGTTAATTTTAAATAAAATACAATTAATGATTATTAAATTGAACTTCTGTTCGTTCACTAAACCAATTTCCATATATATATATATATATATATATATATATATATATATATATATATATATATATATATATATATATATATATAGTGAGTATGGAAATGTGTGTTGTTATTTCAAAACTGTTCAAGCTAAATCGATATAATTTAGTACGCATGCTATTACAAAACCTTCTATTATTACCTCAGTTTTGTCCTTTTTAAATGATAAGATCGGGAGCTGCACAGCCAACTTGATTTTTTTTAAATAGGAAGAGGGTCAAATCACATACCGTTTGAAGGTATGTTCCAGTAGAATTCAGCGACATGCCGCATGTCATAGTTATCTCTAAAGGTAACTTCGCTATTGTAAATTAACGATTAGGTATTAATTGGATAAAGAGATAAAAAGATTTAGTGAGCGCTGAAAAAAATGGTTCGTTTATGTTGTTTAACGAATTCGAGAAGAAACAGCAAATATTCTTCGCTGGTTCATTTTGAATTCATTTGAGGCATTTTCTAATCGAATTTATCACTGCCAAGAGGTGAATGGGGAACAGGTTCAGCATCGCTTATAAATAATTCGTGTACTAGATGAACTTCATAAACTTAAAACACGGTTGCAACAATCTGATGTTACATTAAAAATCATAAAACAATTCATTGTTCCCCATGCTAACTGGATCTTCAGTTATCCAGTTAATATATATAACTACGGCATATATATATATATATATATATATATATATATATATATATATATATATATATATATATATATATATATATATATATTATACATGTCAAAAATCAACTTTGTTGAATGGGTAACTTTGTTATTATAAGAGATACAAAGTTGGTTAAATTAGGAAAGTTGGACAGAATTACATGATGATTTAGAACCCGATAAGAAAATTGACCATTGTTTCCAAATTTCCGATTTATTTGAGGAAAACTGAAGATCGTTAAAATTTTCAATCAATGTTGGCTCGCAGTTAGTAAAAATGGAGTAAAATTTTACAGAGGTTTCTAACAGATAATTTTAAGATTAATTACATGCATTACTAAAAAAAAAAAATTTAACACTGGTTTTTTCGTTACAACCCCAACTTACCTTTTTTTAAATAGCAACCATAAGCTAACTGTAACAATAATCCATAAAATTAAAAAACATCTTTTTATTAAATACACCGTTATGGTTATGATAAAACAGTTGAAAATCGTTAAAAATAAAATAAGAACGACGGGAAAATTTCTAATTTTAAAGTAACTTTACAATTATTAATGTTTAATTTTAACACAATCCACGAAGTTTCAAAGTGACCGCCGTTACGTTGTACGCAAAATTGACAACGTTTAATAATGTTGTTTTGAACTTTTCGTAACGTGGCTTTTCCTACAGAATTAATAGCAATAGAAATTTTTTCTTTTAAATTATTTATATCAGTTGGTTTTTCTTTGTACACCTTGTCTTTTATTGTTCTCCACAAAAAGAAATTTAACGGAGTAAAATCCGGTGATCTCGGGGGCCAAAAAATTGTACCACGTGTTGCAATTCTATTTGGAAATCTTTCATTCAAGTAATTCATTCAAGTAATTCATAACTCTAATCGAGTTATGTGCTGGAATTCCATAATGATGAAAATATTGTAGAGTTGTATTCAACGGTACATTGTCCAGCATTTCTTCCAAATTGGTAATTAAAAATCTTTCGTAGACTTCTGCGTTCAAATTTGGTTGTCGAAATAAGGTCCCAAGATTTTTGCTCCAAGAATTCGACACCAAACGTTTACAGACAACACTTGTTGATCCCGCATTTCTACTGTGAGATGTCGATTCATACAGATCAAAACACATGATTTTTTCTATTAAAAATTCCATTGTTAGTGAATTTTGCTTCATTGGTGAAAACGATTTTATACGAAAAATTTTTATCTGTTTCAAAATTTCGAATAAGCCAATTAGCATATTCTAGTGTTTCCTATAAATCAGTTACATATAAAGTATTTCCTACATGGTGGCGATTTTCCTTAATAGACGCAGTTGGTTTGAAATCTGAATATGCCAAAACATTGGTTTCAGTTTCAACGTTAAAATTTTTTGGCGCATCCTTTCGTTTGGGAAAGGATCAATACATTTTTAAGTTTTCTTCCATTTTACCAAAAATACGCTTATTCGGTTACGTCGTTCCATATAAGTTTGAAAGTATAACTCGGAAGCTCTGTCTGAATCACGTTCGCATGAATAGTAGCAAAACAACATGTCGTTTCTATCCTCAGTGGAAAACATTTTAGAAACTCTTCTAAACGCACTTCTACAGTAATTATCAAAGCAAAACGAACTTGTTAAGATTGATAAATGCAATAATTAAACTTAATATTTGACAATGCGTTAGAATATTGTTTTTACTGGACGATTTTCAGCTACTCTATCATAGCCATAGCAATGTATTTAATTAAATGATTTTTTAATTTTGATGTTTCACGGATTATTATTAAAATTAGTTCACTAGTTTTTCAAAGTATATTTTCGTTTTTAACAGTAAATTACATTAATATGCGGCTTATTGAGACACAGCGCATAGAAATCTTGATGATGATTGGCTACGGTAATCGACTTAGAACGCAGCAGGAAGTTTGTGACTTATTTAATCAAAATACCCCAATCGTCTGCCAATACGCAATCGACAGTTAGCAAGATTGAGCAGAAGTTTAGTCAATTCGGTCATGTAAAAATGTTCCTAGATGTGGTCGTCAAGTTGATGAAAATAAGCAGTTAGAAGTCTTATTGGCGGTGCAACATAATCAGCACGTAGTATCTAGGCAAAGGACATGGATATTGGAAAAACAAGTGTTCTAAAAATACTACAAACGAATAAATACCACCCTTATAAGATGCAAGTTCATCAAGAACTCTTGGAAGGAAACTTTGAGAGCGTGAATTTTGTGAGCTCTTGCAAAATATGTGTTTGGAGAATCCAAATTTAGTGAAAATATACTTTTTCCGATGAAGCCACTTTCTGCTTGAATGGTGACGTAAATACCCATAACTATCGGTACAGGTCCGATGTAAATCCACACTGGATGAGGGAAGGACATACACAATTCAATCGAAAAATAAACGTGTGGGCTGGCGTTTTTGGTGACATTATTATCGGGCCTTTCTTCTTTGAAGAAAATTTAACAGGTGAGAGATACCTGAGTTTTCTAGAAGAGGAACTTGTTCCAGCTCTGGCTACCCTTTTTCCTAAGATAGAACGTCCGGATTTGGCACACCATAACATCTGGTTCCAACAAGATGGTGCTCCCCATTTTGCTGTGGTAGTTCCAACTTATTTGCACGACACTTTCCTAAACAGGTGGATTGGAAGAAGCGGTGTTATTGAGTGGCCACTAAGATCACCCGATCTAACACCACTAGACTCTTTTATGGGGATACCTTAAAGGCAAGGTATTTAAAAGCCAACCGGCAAATCTAGATGATTTAAAACAACGCATCCGTCAAGAAATACGTCGAATAACGCCCGAAATGGTTCGAAATGTGCAGCGGGAATTTGTAGATCGATTAGGCTATTGTCAGTTGACTAACGGAGGACATTTCGAACATTTGCTGAAATAAAATTATTTTTAAGATTACGAATCTTTGTTTTCGATATAATCAACGTTATAAAAATTATTTTATTTTTCGTTTTCTTCATGACCTTTTTTCAATTTTTAAACTTTGAATGCGAATAACTCCAAAATGCTTGGACTTAGGTATAGCACATGCTACGTGACAAATGTTTAGAATTGTAAGGGCAATCCAAAAATGTAATAAAAAATTGGGTTGCAATTTGAAAAAAAATTTTTTAGCAAATTTTTTGTATAAAATTTTTCGCAAAATATGCCCTGAAAAATATAAAATCGACGGGTCCGAGCGATTTTGGAAAAAATTGTGCTTTACGAGATATTGAATTTATTCCTTACTTTACGACCACCGGTATATATATAATATATATATATATATATATATATATATATATATATATATATATATATATATATATATATATATATATATAGTCCCTACATATTTAAAATGGAAAAACAAGTATGGAGTCCACTGGAGCCAGCATTGGAAGAACTGTCTTCAGCGAAAACGTTTCCACCAGGATTAACAAAAGTGTATTAAATGTTTACACCACATTATATCTGGTGTAGATCAACAAACGATCTTCCAACATACTCAGTGGAAATTAAGAGGATTCAAATATTTTGAATAATAATTTTTTAGGGTAATCATGCAACCACTTTTTTAATACATTCAAAACGAAAATAGGCAATAATGTAAAAAAAAGAAAAAATAATATGTTATATAGGCGTTTAAAATTTCACGTCAAATAGAGGTTAAAGACTGCATGCTTTTTAATCGAAGTTTATGCATTTTAGGCAAAAATAAATCATCAAATCATTGTAAATCTCGGTACTGAAACCGACTACTAGAGAGAAAAGACACTCTAGTGGCCGGTTTCATTAGAACCAAACGTATTTGTATTGCGTTGATCTCTTTATATTGTGTACTCTTTGGTTTTCCATTATTTGGCACTGACAAGCGTTCTGTTACTCTTACACATTCGTGTATCATAATGTTATTAGGTATTCTGGATTTAAAGACAATGTATTCTAATAACAAGTCGAAGTTCCCATCCTATAGCTAAGCTTTTAGTTGGGCTACTTTTATTTATGAAAAGTAGACGTTTGTGTAGGGTAACATTTATCAATAAACAACTAACTTCAACATCGTGACATATATCTTTTGTCCACTTTAATCTTTAACGATTATACTAGTTTACAAGTTAAAATTGAAGATAACTTAAGATTAATAATTCAAAATTGGAACTTCTCGCTATTTTAGTGTTTAAATAATCCTCAAATGTATTAAGCACAATGTCTCTTAATAAATCTTCCATATTTATGCTGTAGTAACGATGAATTCAACTCTCAGTTTTATTTCTATTTCTTGAACTGCGCATACTTAGCCTACAACTTGTCAAGACATTTAGGCCTAAACTAACATTTTGTACACAATTTTGTCAACATTTACAGTATACTGCGATGCGAGTGTGCGGTTGGTGGTTTTCTAGACGCAGCATCGTTTTTAGAGCTCAAGGCGTAAGCAGACAAGTGTAAAAGACAAGTATTGAAAAATGACCACGAAAAAGTGACATACACTATCTATTTTAAGTGTGCGTTTCAAATAACATTAATTTTCTGAAGATTTGGAATTTAATGTGACAGTTGTCAAATTTTGTATAATTCGTAATGTTTATATAGTAGCTTATACACATCAAAAAAGAGGGAATTATATTGTTGATGGATCAGGGAGCAAATACCATAAAAGTTTTATAAAAGCAAAGAAATTATACGCCTGATACAAAAAAATTAAATAGAAATCTACAGTAGATTATTTCGGCATAGGTATATTTGATCAGTTATTGATGGAGTCGCGCATGTATTTAACTACAACGGTAAGTTACGAATGAAATGTATTTAATAATAATACTAACTAAAACTAACTGATTAAAAAACAAACATCATCATAGTTTTTTTGTAGACACAACTAAAAACTGTTGCTTGATTGAGCACAATTTTCAATTTCCAACACTCCCACTCAATGATGCTCAATACATGTAATAAACTTCGCTTGCGGTAATGCCTTCGTAAGCGCATCCGCAACCATTTGTTCACAAAAATCATATTTCGGACATCGATATGCTTTGTAACACCATTAAATGGTGTAGTCGACGCAAAATTAATCGCGCTTTTGTTGTCACATTTAATTGTAAGAATATCTGTATCTGTATTCAGAATTTTTTTACGTAAATTACTTAACCAAATTACTTCTTGCGCCGTAGCTGATAACGTCATATATTCAGCTTCTGCCGTTGATAAAGCCATAGGTGGTAGCCTCTTGGAACTCCAAAATACAGCTACTCCATGCATGTTAAATACGTAACCGGTGCATTATTTGCGACAATCCACATCTCCAGCCCTATCAGCATCACTATATGCGATTAAACTATTGCAATTTTCTTTACTATACCATAATCCAAACTTCGAAGTACCTTCCAAGTAACGCATTATTCATTTATCTTCCTGTCATTGTGCTTTGCCGGGATTATTGTTAAAGCGACACAAAATGTTCAAGGCATAAGAGAAACCTGGACGCCTGCCATTAGCTATGCACAATAGTCCATCGATGTTTTCTTGATAAGGAATCTTCTCCATTTATAACTTGTCTTCTTCAGTGACTGGACTTAATTCTTTCGTCAGTTTCTGTTGCGCATCTATTGGAGTAACTGCCGGTTTGCAATCTTGCATGCTAAATTTAATCAGTAAATCTTGAATATGACGATCTTGATCAACAAATATGCCTCTTTTTATATTGCGAATACGCAGTCCAACACGTTGATGAGCTTCGCCCATGTCTTTCATGTGCAATTGTTTTTGTAACTGCAATTACAATGTTTTTCTCTTTTCGGAATGATTTGAAAAAATCAATATATCGTCCACCACGTAAACAGCTAAATCAAAATATGTTTCGTGCCTTTCTTAAACTAAACACAAGGCTGCATTTCAGAACGCGTTAATCCAAGTTGCTTCAAATTGTTGTCTAACTTGCGGTTCCACTGTCTGCCTGCTTGCTTCAGTCCATAAATCACTTTGTTCAGTTTTCAGACGCGTTTATCCGTAATAAAACCTTCAGACTGTTCCATGTAAATCTCCTCGTCTAATTAAACTTATAGAAATGCTGACACTACATCCATTTGATGAATTTAAAGTTTATGCTCTGCAGTAAACGCCAGTAACAATCTGATTACATTGTAGCGTACAGCCGGTGAACATGTTTCTTCATAATCGATTTGTACTTATAGACAATAAATTATTTGGACTCCTTGAAGATGTACCGTTCGCTCAAATTAGGGACATGTATTTTCAGCAAGATAACACCGTGCCCGTGTAGTAAGTGAACGGCTTATTAATGAGTTTGTTGAAAAGTGGATAGGAAGGGATGGACCAACACGATGGCAAGCGAGATCTCTCAATATTCATCCGCTTGATTTTATTTTTAATGCAGGTATGTCAAGGAAAAAGTATACGTTGAACTACCAACCAGTGCAGAAAATGTGAAAAACAGAATCCAAAACGTTTTTGCAACTATCAACCCACTAATGTTAAATAGAGTTAAAAATTCTTTTCGTCGTAGAATCCAAATTTGCCTGGAACAATGTGGTAGACATTTTGTACACTTAATTTTTATTTTAGCTAGTAATTTTGTTTTTTGCATTTGTGTGCATCTCTACTAAATAAATAAATAACGTTTTATAATGTGAATCGTTTTTTGTTTATTTTCCACGGCTTACTAGATAATAGAAACTAAAAATTGAAATATAGAGAAAATTAATCAGAAATTGTGAAATTAAAGGAAATCTACCGAAGATAGATACCGACAAATTTATATCGTTATAAAGGTAACAAAATTGTTATTATTATTATTATTATTATTATTATTATTATTATTATTATTATTATTATTATTATTATTACGTGTTTCGTATGTAATTATAAAGTTGTGCTGGAATCTAGTAGTAAATATGGGTTCTGTTTATTTTTGCATGCTTAATTAATGCGAAGTATGTGACGGTATAGTAGAGGACAATAAACCAATTCGTTTTTAAAGGTGTTTTTGCAAGAGTGATGAACAATTTAAATAGGTAATATTTTTACATTTATATAAACAAGTATCTGCGTGAAGGTTACAGATTGCAAATAATTTTCACCTCTACATGTTTGTGTATAAAACAATATTGCATTTTAAAGTACAATATTATGATATAAGGGGGTTTTTGCAAACGCGAAAGGACGCTAAAATAAATTTGTGTTTGTACGACGAAGGGAAAAAAACAGGGTGAAAAAAGCAAATAATTAATTGAAGCAGAAAGAAGAGCTTGAAGGGTAGAATGAACGAGGGTAGGGGAACAAATAAAATCCAGAGGGAAGAAGAGAAATAAGGTACTAAAGATAATAATTTGGAACATGGTGGGAGTAAAGAACAAAGACCAGGATTTTTAGAGTTCATTAGGGAACAAGACATGATGGAATTACAAGAGACATGGATGGAGGAACAAATACTTAGAGACGTGGGAAAATGAGATGCCAGAGAAATTGAATGGGTGGTTCAGCGCGCTGAAAGATACGGTATAAGCGGTAGAGCAAAAGGACGAATAATAATAGGACTAAGAAAAATGGAAGCAAAAAGAGGAACACGAGAAGTGTATATATATATATATATATATATATATATATATATATATATATATAATGGGGAAACAAAGATGAAAATATTAATTTACAGCAGAAAGAAGTAGGGGACAAGGAAAAACCTAGATGAGATGATGGGCGAAAATAGGAGAAGATGGAGGAGTTCAAGCAAGGAAGGGAACGGGGAAAAGAGCTACAAAGGATACAGTAATAAACAAAAAGGGAAAAGAACAGCTAGAAATGTACAATGAAAAGGGATGGGAGATACTGAATGGGAATAATGAAGAACGCGAAATTGGGGACTTTACGTATATAGGAAGAAGGGGTGAATTGACAATAGATTATATAGTAACGAACGCAGAAGCGGGAGATAGGAGAGCGGGTGGAATGGAACCACTAACCCATGGAGCTGATAATAGGAGGGGGAGAAAGGGAGGAGTGCAAGAAGGAAGAGAGGCACATAACAAAGGAGATATGGTCGAGTGAAAACATAAAGATTTATAAAGAGGAAAATGCAAAACATAATATGGGAAAGGAAAGAAGCCGAGGAAAGTGTGAAGGATATGAGAGAGAAGATGGAGGAAGCAACAGATAAAATTAAACTAAAAAGATAGAACGGGAAAAGAATTGGTTGAAAGAAGTGGTGGAGTACAGAGTGCTCGGCGACCAAGAGGAAGGCAAGAAGAACACTAAGACAATGGAAAAAGGGAAGGTAGAATACAGACAGGTATTAAAAAAACACAAGGAGACATGCCCGAGAAGAAAGAAGACGGGAAGAGAAAAATAAATAAGAGAAAGGGATGAAGAAAATAAGAACAGAAGAAGAAGTTCTGAAAATTTTGAAGAAAGAAAGGGAAGGATGCAGTTAAGGGAAGGGAGACGTACCTCAGTAAATTACTGGACGAGGAACAAGAACAGAAGGCAGAAAAAGGAAAAGGAAAACAAATATACGAGGACGAAGGAGTAATACAGAAAGTCAAAAAAGGCAAAGCGGCGGGAGCCGATGAGGTGCAAGGCGAGAAGTGGATATATACAAGGTGTAAAGGTAGCAAAAAGACTGGCAGTAATAATAAATGAAACATGGGGAGGAGACGGTTTTCCGGAGAAATGGAGGGAAAGACTAATATGTCCAGTAAAGAAGACAAAAAACAAGTAGGAAATTACAAAGGAGTTACATTGTTAAAAATGGCATACAAAATATATGCGACAATGCCAGAAGGAAACAGAGGAAAAGAAGTTGTTACTAGAAAGACAGGTAGGATTCGTCAAAGGGAGAAGAATGATAGACAGCATATACATATTGATACATATGGCAAAGAAGGAACTAGAGAAGAAAAGGGGAGAAATGGTGGCGGTATTCGTAGATCTAGTAGCGACATTCGATAGTCAATAAGGAAAAGCTGTGGGAATATTTGAGAAAAAAGAGATAAATGAAAGGCCGATAGAAAGGATGGAAGATATTTATGAGAAAACGAGGAGCAGGGTAAGAGTGAATGGGAAACTGAGCGAAGAATTTTTAACAAGGAAGGGGTTGGGGCTAGTATGTTCATTGAGCTCGAATCTGTTCTCGGTATGTACAGGAGACCTGAAGGATACATTAACGGGACAGAAAGTGGGAGGGTTGGTGTTGGGGACCTGAAGGTGTGTACACTGGCCTACAAGGACGATACTGTGTTAGTAGGAAGAAAAAGAAGTGAAGTAGATGATAAGGGCGATGAGCAGATACATGGAAAGGAAAGAACAGGAGGTAAATGTAAACAAAACGAAGGTTATCGTCTTTAGAAAGGCGGGAAGAGGAAGGAAAAAGAGAAGTGGAAATGAAGGGAGGAGGAAGTACACCAGATAAAGGAATTCACATACTTGGGATACACGATGGGGCTGGACCACAAAGATGAGGAACACATAAAGGAAAGTGTGAGAAAAGGAAATAAATTAATATGGCAAGTGTGGAGTGTGTGAGAAAGATTGTTTGGGATGGACCTAAGAAAAAGGAAGCTACTATTTGACAAACTAATAAAAAGTGTGGTGGTGTATGGGGCAGAAGTGTGGGGGTGGAAGGAGCATAAAGAGGTGGAGGGGATACATGAAAATACTGGAAGTGGGTATTGGGACTGGAAAGAGAAGCACTGGTACATATCGTCAGAGAGGAAGTATAAGAAGACAAAATAAGGTTAGAGGCGGGAAGCAAAGCAATAAATTGCGGGGAGAAAATGAGAAAAAGAGTGTTAATTATTACAAAAATGTTGCAAAGAAATAAAAGAATGGAGAGTTAAATATGGACAAGAAACCAAAAGAATGCTATGAAAGAAACGGGTACGCGAAGGAAGAAGTAAAGAGATTAAGGAGAGAAGGAATGGAAGTAAGAATAGACATAATAAGAAGGGACAGGGATGTACAAAGACAAGAAACTTGGACAAAAATAAACGAATCAAAATATAATGCAAGCTACAAGAACACTGTGGTAGAAGAGACACCAGAATATTTGAAAGTAAAAAAGAAGAAAGAAAAGAAAAAATTATAGCAAGGTTCAGATGCAGAAACGAAGAGCGGGGAAATAAATATAGGAGAAAGGACGATGAAATGAACTGAAGGGAGACTATGTATCACATGACGAAAGAATGCAAAGAGGACGGTAAAATTAATATTGGAGGAGATGGGGAGCGGGCTAAACGTATGTAAGAAATATGGAAAAGAAGAAAACAGGTAAGAGGAAACGAGGGAAGAAGATAGTTACGATGACATGAAAGTGTAAATATGTAAATAGATAATAACGAAATGCGAATAATCTTTACAACATATAAATGTGCAATTAAAGCTTTAAAGTAAAAAGGTAAAAAACCGCATTTGATGCAAAAATGAAAAAAATGGTCGTTCCATTTGAAAAAATCAAGTTACCAGTGATTGAAACCTTCTAAATTGACAAATTAGTTTCTCTAAACACAAGTAGAATTTGGATTTGACCGTTCGGTTTACGCTATCACATTTCATGTCCAGTAACATCGCAGAGTCATGACCTTCTAAGTTAATTGTTAATTGTTAATTCCAATTGAATTGCTGTTTGGAAGTTTCACTTTAAGCAATATCGTAAGTGTTTCAAATCTAACCTCATTTACAGCATCAACTACCAAAGATTTAATAGAACCCTCAGTGTCAGTAAGTGTAACTTCAAATGGTATTACTTTTGGTGTTACAGCAAAGTTTCTACCTTTGGCAAGTGCCTCAAAAGTGTCATTCGAAAAAGCTTAATTTGGTAGGTTTATAATAGTCATTCCTCTAAGGATGGATTAATATTTTGTTGCAAAGGTGATCTACCAAATTTTACTTCACGTTTTCTAGAAATACCAAACGTAACCTTCATACATCTAAACGTTAATTAACCAGTTTTATCCCTATCTTATCTATCCAATCTGGGTAAAAGGTGAATATATGAATACAAAAGATCTCTTCTATTTTTGTCCAAATCTTTTCTTGAATTTGATTACGTAAGAATGCCCTTTCAGTTCGCTCATAAATATGATCAGCTTGTCTGTTATTATAGGTTTTTTCTAACACGCATAAATTTTGGAATAATCTTTTCGTCACTGCAACATCATGAAAAAGTAAGTGATAGTAATGGTTGAACTTCTTGTTTTTTTAATTTTTCAAATTGTCTAATGTAGTGACCTTTTCTACCCAAGAAGTATTAAAATATGAATGCGTCGTAATTAAAGTGCTTATCTTTTGGGTACAGAATCGTATATCTTTATTGGCTTGTCATTTACATTTAAAGGTTTAGATAACAATTACAGTTATGGTCTAAAATAAGTGATAATAGTTAAAATTAATTAAGACGTCAAATATGAAATCTGTAAACGTAGATATAACCCAGCTATACTAGTTAGATACAATTAAACCTTTACGTACCCGTAAAGGACAATTACGAGTTACTGTTGCTTAACCTTTTCTTCCTTTTATAACCCAAAGCTTTCATAGCGGAACGGATCAAATTCAAATCAACGATGGTATTAGAACTATTTTCAAATCTCCGAGAAAGATTAAAAAACATTGAATATCACCTAAAGGTGCCTCCAATCCATTATTGTCTTCTTGAATGCTTGGATACTAGACCAAAGGAACAAGTGGGATGGTATGGACTGAATCATCAAACTGATCTTCCGTAGCTGATAATGTGGTTAATAATTTATATTGATAGTATGAAAATTTTATCAAGAGAAATTCATTTTAATGTTCGTTTACAGCGAGAAGCTATTGAAATTGAAACATCCAAATAACCTAAACAAGCAAGAAGAAAGTTTCATATCCGATTGAATAGGTTATGTCATCTTGTAATTGAAAGAAGGTAGAATGGTACGCGCTAATTTTATTTTCAACTTTTGGTTTTCTTCTGTTTTTTCTAATCCTAGAATTAAACACTTTACCAATAAAGTATGGTAAGTTATCAGACCATTGCACTGATTTAATATAGTTAAAATTAATGTAAGATTAAATAAACATACACATTACGTTTTCAATGCATAATATCGATTACAATCCTTAAAAAGTAACCGGAAACAATTCTTTATAGGATTTCTGTTGACTTAGCTAGAATTCGTGATACGTTAGTTAGATTTTTTACTTTCAAATTATTTTTTCAGGCAACTTCCGACATACATTTGGATTTGATTAAATTAGTTTTTTAATTGCAACATTTTCCATTATTAACCTTCGTCCGTTAGAGGGTGTTCTGATTAGTGATTTTCAAGACGGTTTAATAATATTTAGTATTGTTTTTGCGTGTAAATAAATTAACGCGTTTGTGCTGGCTTTAGTTGAACTGATGCAAAATATATAAAAATGACATAATTTATTTGTAATAAAATTTCACAACTAACTAGCAAAACAGAAGTTCTACTCCAAGAAACCTTTAGGGATTATTTGTTACGCCTATCATACAAAAACTGTCCAATAAGAAGCAGGATACAGTAATGTTAACTATTATAAATATTCTAAAAAATGTTAATGGTAAAAAGTAAAAACGTAGTACAATAGCCTTTAAAGTAAATGATTAAGAAAGGCATTTAGAAACCCTGCTTAAAAAGACAAGAAACGTGAATCAAAAATAATACAGATTTCCTGAAATATCTAATCTTACCTAACCTTAAGTGACTAGCTTACAATTCTACAAAAATTAAAACAAAGCGTATATACATAACAATATTATTGCAAGTGGTCTTACCCCATTAAATGCTTAGGACGCGTTAACAAGTATACCATGCTAATTTTTCCAAAATGTTTCCCTCTCAAAATATATATTTAAAACTATTTTTTAATATCTGGTTATTTTCAAAATGTAATAAAAAGATTAATTTGCAAAAAACAACCTTTATCAAACTTTTTTGACCACTTTCCACGCAAAAAATCTTGTGTATAACGCATCCATAACATGTTTTTTGACTTTTAGCATATTTGGCGGGCTCAACATAGCAAGCACCCATATTCTAGACTAACGAAACAGATGACTATTGAATCATTAGTCCATTAACGATAGTTTTGGTTGTTTAAATACTCGCAAAAGTAGTCTCTGGACATGTGATACACGAACTGTTTTTTGTGCTGACATTACGTATTCTAGTAAATTAAAAAACAAGTTTCATAAGACCGGTCTTGAAGTACCAATTCAAGATTTTATAATTTTCCCATTTTATGTCGTTTTTAAACAAAAACGAAAAAACAAAACTTTTCAGTGGACGCATGTTGTTTTTGACATGTTTTGAAGGAGTGAGATGCATGATATAATTCCGCATTAAGCTTTGCCAATATTAAAATTTTCGTAAAATGTTTCCTGAATTATGGCTATAATGGCATCGGAGATGATGAGGCCTCGTTACTTAACGTCTATAAGAATCAAGATGGAAGCAAATTACAACAAAATATTTTTTGACGCCATCGTGTTTGTAGTTATGTTGGCACTACTGATCCAAAAAATGGCAATTTGCTCTAATATATATGGCAATGGATAGCTGCCACATTTTCGTGTATAAAAAGAAGTGGTGGCAAACTAAAAGTTTTGACGTTTTGTCAACTTAGGTGTGAAAGAATGGGTTTCTGAACGATTCTGAGGATTGGAAAGTATTTGAAGGTATTTCCAGACAGAAGAAGAAAATATTTTTTAATGATTTGAAAGTTTCGTAGCATAGAAATTATTCCAAACGTTAAAACGCCACCGGTGGATATGCGGATAAATTGGTTGTGATGACGTCTTTATAGAGAGTCAATAATATCATTTTGAGTTCTGTTCTGGCATTTTAATGTGTAAAAAATGACGTTACCGTTAATTGTTTAACCCTTTCGGTACGAATTTTAATTTTTTTGAAGTTCAAAATTTTTTGTTCAAATTTGTGATAAGTATCCTGTTTTAAAGATTCTAAATGAATTTTGATTTATTTTTGTAGTTTTTGAAAAAAGTATGTGGGATATATATGACCCACCAGGATTTCATCGGGGATATATATGTCCCAGCAGTAAAAAATAGGTAATTTGAAAAAATGTATTGAACTCAAAGCATTTACATTTAGCTTATAAAAATAACAAAAATAAGTTTTTAGTCTATTTTACTTATGGTAAGATAAAAAACAAGATTTACACAAAGCAACATCGCAGGCCACGAAAATAGTTTTGGTCCTTTTTTCAATTTTCTTTTTTGCGCAGTAACAGCATCTGCGACGAGATTTACCTTCTGTTGGTAGATGATCGCCAATATTGAACATGGCTTTAGCCCGTAGCGATGGTCTACCTAGAAATAAAAACACATTCTGTAGCAACCAAACATTACATTGTATCTGTTTTTAAAACTTACCTGAAGTAATTCTTCTCTGAAATATGGCTCTTTCTTTTCCATATCCTGTTAGTTGTTCAGCAAATGTAACCAAGAAATCAATGACAGGCACCTTCTTATGCTGCAGCTCTTGGTAAACTATCCAGCTATTTGATGCAGCTGACATCAAAAGTTTCTGAAATACTTTTTTCCACCATTTATTTGATTTACGGTTTGGGTCATACAAACCTCAAAATTAATCTGCGAGATCTACGCCGCCCATGTAAGTGTTATAAAATGAAATGGCTTCTGGGCAAGGAAAGGTTTTCTTTGAGCCATCTTTGGCAGTTCTAGAAACTTCTGCTAGGATATTTTTGTGACAGTTACTAAGAACCAGGACCTCCTTAGTATCTTGCCAAATCATTGCCAAAGAATCTCCCCTTTGATCAAGCTTGGTTTGAAACTTTGGTACATTTCTGCGGTTTCGCATACAGGTTCCTGTACAAGCAAACTCTAATGTGTTTACCAAATCCACTGACATGAAAAATCTATCGAAGCATATCGCCACATCTTTCTTCCTAATAGTTTTACATAGCTTTTTGACAACTCTCTCTCCTAATGTTCCAATGTTTCCGGTTGCAGTTGATTCCTCTCTGCCACAGTTTTATGCCGCGTTTGATCGGCTTCAAAGGTAGGTACGGCTTGAGAGAAGACCTACCTTTGAATTTTGCCATTGTCTCGTCAATGCTTTGAAATGTCGAATCTGATCGCACACGTTGAAATGATGTCTTCAAACAAGAAATCAATTCATCTACATAGTATGCCTTACTAGCATCTTTTGGTTTATTGGGTTGATTGAAATAAAGCTTTGAAGATAGTAATAGAAATCTGTCTCTACTCATAGGTGTTTTGATCGTTACGTTACCTTATGGTGTATTTTGAGACCAGTACATATAAACTTTCGGGACACGATTGTAGTACATAACCAACATGCTACCTACAAGGACCATCATTTCATGAGGATCAGTTTTCTGAATCAATTTCTTTTTGTTTTGTTCCAATATTTCCAACCTCTGATTGGTACAATCCGAGATAAATATGAAGAGACTTCTAGGAAAAATTATATTAATATAAAAAATTTATTGATGATTTAATATGATCAGTTAATATGTAAATGTTTTATGTATTAGAACTGATGTAATATCCTTGCGATATTGCAGGCTCGCATTCCATTAATATAAGTAATTTGATAGTAATCTCGTTATATTTAGAATTTACATCAGTTCTACATACATAAAGACAAAATTTACATCGATTGGGGCTTAAACCTTGATGCGCAGTTGGTTAGCAGGTACTCTAGCATACAGGTCGTAGGTTAAATCCTACTAGGTAAACTTTTATTAGTATTTAATAAAATTAATAATAATTTAATTACATATTTACATTTGAACTTATTCGTTCATAACAAAACTTATAATAATTCTAGGAAAAAGTTTAAAAAATACATCTAGTATTGAGGAGCTACGATCTAGCTCTGCAAGTATAACAGGACTTCGCTCTACTGGTATTTGTTTTCGAGGTAAAATAAATCAGTTGCTGACCAGATAACAGCTGTAGGTTGTGAAATCTACTTGATCTTGCTCGATAACCTCTTCTTCTGAGTTTTGTTTTCTTTATTCCTCTTTGCTGATCTGTTTCTCTGCTAAATCGTCGTCGCTTGACGAAGACAAATCCTGCTCAACGTTACTATCATGAAAAGAACTTCATTTTCACTTTCCTCGCTGCATAACGCTCCATCTACTTCACCATCGGAATGTATTCAGTCGCTATCTGTATCATACCGATTGTCAGGCTCGATTCAATTTCAGATAAATGGTCACTAAAATATTGCTGTTCTTCTGCCTTAGAGGCTTATTTCGTCTGAAAAGGTTTAAAAATATGATTGAAAATTACGGCAGGATAAAATCCCGAGTTAAAACACTATAGGGACATATATGACCCATAAACACGTGACAGTTTTTTGACAAATACACTACTATTAATTATTCAGATGAATTAAAGAACTTAACATACCACTTAAAAACCTTGATAACTTTTCACACTGTATCTCGATATTTACATAAATGGAATATGCTGTTTTTGGGACTAGTGGAAAAAATATATGATTGAAAATCTACGGAGAAAAAGCGATAAACACTTAGAGGTTTATAAGCCTATAATTCTTTAAACAGTGGATAAATAGTCGCACATCAGACCAAAAAAAAACAATTGAAACTTTTCTGTGCTGTAAATCTGACCTTCCTTGGTGATCAGCTGTTTTATTGCAGGGCAAACAAAAGTGCATGTCGGGATTTAAATTACTACTGGGATAGCGACTAATGCATTTGAGACGGTTTATAAGCCCAATAGTAATTTTTAAACGAGGTGTGGGATAAATAGGTCCCGTCAGTACCAAAAGGGTTAAATACATCAGATTGAAAGCTTTAAAATTCGTGGAATCGTATGACCTCCCTTCCTTTGACATAATAGAGGTTTTTGCTCTTGCTAGTTCAATCGTGTGTGAGTGTTTGTGTAATTTACCTTAAAAACTAATCTGTTAAAAACTTAATAATAAAACAAATATATATGTTATTTATAAACTGACAATAAAATCACGTTTACTGAGATTACATAAATGTATATTAATAAAACGAAATAAATTTAAATATTGCTTTAAATAAATCAATCAATCTGTTTGAATCTGCAGAGCCTGTGTTTGAATATCAGCCTCCCACTAGGTAAAGACGCCTACAATGCGGATGATTGATACTTGTCAGCTATAAATAAACGTTTTATTTTACTTTTTTTGAGTGAATTAAAGTGAATGTAATGTAATGTAATGTAATTTTCAAGTATGTGTTATATTTAGTTGAACGGAACAAAATGCTTTTATTGTATTGTAAAAGTGTATTCAGGAAGTTTTACTTTGATGGTAGTTAAATAACTACCTGTTAGTTAATGTAAACATGCATCAGCAACCAGAGGTTTCTTCAATGACTGGTTACTTAATGTCTGGTCTTAAAAGATCAATGTAATGTACATTTCTTGTAAAAACGTTGCAGTCACGAACGTTATACAATATCTCAATGCAAAATTTTTAACGTTTGTGTAT
>JARFJB010002435.1:315000-365000 GCA_036346205.1 Vesta saturnalis | reverse complement strand
CTGATTTTATTCCAAATTTCTGCAGCACTGAATAAAAATAACTGATTTCACGACCGGATCGAGACTTGGCCATGCGTTAGTGGGTACCAGCTGTAGATGAGTAAAGATATATCTACGTGGTTATCACTAAGAAAATGAAATGTTTGTACCGCTTCTGGACCAGCAGTATAACGGACAGGAGTAAGTGATTTTTCTAACTTATCGATTCGTAAATAATGAAAATGTTTGTAGGAATGGATGGAAGCGGTATAGAATACCTTCTGGATAACATGTAAATTTGTGATTAGTATGTTCATGCTTATTGTTAGCATCCCACTCATTATCGTAAGTTACTTTTTCTGTATATTGCCCAGGAGTCGTCTTCTTTTGCCCTGGCCACTCTTCTGCTATTGATGTTGGGATATTTTTATGAGATTGCATTGATTACAGGCACATTACGTGATCTCTTGTAATAAAGAGCGGATCAGGTTTTATAGAGAGTAGAGTAGATTAGTAAGTGCAATTATATGAGTACGTGTAAGTCTACTTAATAGATATCTTATGTGCAAATTTCCACTTTGTATCATAACTTACCGTAACAGAGAGGAGATAGCCTTAGAGCCGCCGGTAGCTCAATCACAGTAGAGAAATGGTATGTGTTCATACAGTGATGAAGGTGTTAAAAAGGGCCTCCGCAAAGAAACCATAAAAAATAAGGGTTGAAAAATACGCCCCCTCAAGTAAGCGAGTAGAAACAAAGAGCCGTAGTTAGGGATGAAAATTCTATCAAGGGTTGAAAAGAGCCTCCGAAAAGAAACCATAAAACTAAGGGTGGAAAAACGCGTCCCACACGTGGGAATATGAAAAATGGTGGGTTTCCCCAAAAAATCCAAGATCGCGCATGGTGCATGGTGCCCCACTAACGTACAAGGGAATAGTTAAAGTGATGTAACTACACTTCAATGTCTATCAAATCAATCACAATATATCTAACATTAATCTTATAGGATTAGTTGGCATGCAAGAAATAAAGCATCAAACCTAGATAATACTAAAACATATGTATAATCGGTAACTTGGCTTTCAGTATCTAAGTGATATCTTCCAGGTTATCCACAAGATCCAACTCAAAGACAAAATGTTTATCAGTTATACACCACTAGGTATTACATACTATGTAATAGGTAACTTAACCGTGTGTAATAGGTAAAGCGTAGTAGAAAAAACGTATCTCTAAAATTAATTATATCAAATCAAAACGACAACATTAATATAGACCTTATCTTCAATGAGGCAGATAATTAATCGCAGAATATAAATACTAACTTTAAGCCATGTAAATATGAGTTCGAGTGCAGCTGATGTCTGTTTCGAAAAGCAAAATAGCATAATGATCCCTCCCTATAATAGATAAAGGAGAGCTAACAAAATTAATACACACTTTTACCTTGTAGCTATTTCAAATACAAGAAGTAATGTGTCCTTATAGAAAAAATACCTATGAGGTTGTGTCTAACCCGTTTAGTTAATAGGAGGTTTTCCTTCCAAGTTATTAATTATCGTACCACAATTGTGTTGATGGCTAAAAATTGAAAACGTGGTAAAAGAAGAAAAGAACATATAAGAGAGCTCATCTAAACACGCATTTCCCATAAATCCGACAAAATCTTATGCAATAATTATTTGTAGAAAATCACTACATAATTAGAAAAATGATTTTACAACCGACCTAAATCGATGGGCTAAATTAGTCCAGAAAATTTAATTTTTCTTTCAGAAAATATAAAATGTCTTTCTTGACCACACATAAGCGGAAGAGCGAGTCCAAGGGACCTTTTCAACCCGGATGTCAACAGCGGTAAACCAGTGGCCCCAAATTATAAAGTTGAATGCTAATGTATGAGTGGTCATCAACAATTTTACAAATTTACTACAGAAATTCATTTACTTTAGAAAAATACTGTATTGAAGGAAATATTGAAGGATTAAATTACGGAAATTTAGTTACTTTAGAAAAATTGTATATTTAAGGAAATAGTAGAGCAAGAACATTAAACCAATGCTTTTTAACAAGTCGTTCAATTAATAATATCGTGAAGCATAGGTAACGAATATAACAGATTAGCGTAATGAATGTTAATTGTAGTACGTGTTTACGTGAGGTTATTCATTATGTTTCCGTGTTGTACAGTGAGGCTAGGAGAGTATCTAAATGGAAGGTTGTGTATACGTCTTAGAGTTTTGTCGTTCACAGGAAACAATTGAAGAAAGGTTTATAATCGAAATGAGTACAAGGGTGCTCGAAAATCAATTACAGGACTTATGTATAAATATGTACATCTTAAGGTTCTGGAGTACCAACCTCTCATAGGACCCCGTAGAGTACTTGGTAGGGTTCAGTCAGGTTGGGGATTTAGTTATCGCCGTAGTGGCGATGGCGAAAAAGTTTTGCTTGCGTTTTTGTGTGAGTGATAGGTTTTCCACCGGTTTTTTCAATTAAAGAAGTTCCAAAGGATTTTTGACATACTACAGTAGGGCAGTTTCGTAGTTACGATATATTGCCCAAAAAAACGTGCCACCCTCAAATAAATAGACCTTTCGTTAAAACACTGTGGATAGAAGTGCATGGGATAAGACATTTTCTACTGCTGAGTAAGTGATAGGGGTTCTCCCAAAATTATGCCTCAGTCTACGCTGTGTACCATCTGGTCAGCGAAAGGGAGTTTTCAAAAAACAGCTGTGGTTGTGGTTAACCGTGACGGAAGTGTACAGGGTTCTTTTGGAAGGTAATAGTATTCGGGATATTACTGACTCAATATGTCGAAGAGTCAGAGTACAGACGGCTTAGGTAAAGTGTAGTAGAGCTGCTTAGAGTCTGTGTGAAGTTGAAACCTGGTATGTGAACTAAACTGCTCCACATAAGTTAGGGATATTATGGAAAATTTGATTTTTGAGAAGAAAAAAAAATTTGTTCAGAGGGATTTAAGCTATTTAGCTTTTGGATGCTTGTTTTTTTATTATAAAAAGGTTTACAAATTAAAAAAAAACTATTTAACAAAAAGATAAGATAAATTAAAATTAACTGAAAGTTAGTAATACCTTATTTCAAATTAATCAAAAAACAAAGAAAATGAACACAAATTTCCCTTTCAGCAATAAGGAGTATGTCCTCCGTGGGCTTCAATGACAGCTTGGCAACGTCTTTGCATGCTGCTTATCAGATTATTAAAGTTTTCTTGCGGAATCCGTTGCCAGAGTTGTGGAAGCAAATTTCTCAATTGTTGCATTATTTGTGGTTGGGGATTATGATGATCCAAAGCTCTCTGTAACTGATCCCAAGCAAACTCTATCGGATTTGAATCAAGCGATAGAGCAGGTATAGCTAAATGAGGAATTCCATTTGTTTTAATTGCATCCATAACTGCCATGGATCGGTTTAGACGAGCGTTATCGTCCAAAAAAAGGAAACCAGGACACACAACAGCATGAAACTAAGGCACACTGCTGTTGATCACCTGATTCAGGTATACTTCTGAATTCATGTTTCCCGGAATAACCAGCAAGACGGTACGGCCATCATAACAAATCCCTCCCCATACACAAATAGTGCCTCCTCTGAAAGGGTGAATATCTTGTACTGATCGCCTATGTCTTGGCACCAAAAGTTATGTCCAGACACGCGTTCAACGACTATCCGAAAAACGACCATATCTCGATTCAATCAGTGAACAGTACCAACTTCCACACTTCTGTCTAATTGACACGCTGTCTTACCCATTCTAATATTTGTCGCATATGTTCGCGAGTCAATGGTACACCTCTAAAAAGTCGTTTAGAACGTAAATTGACATCCCATAAACGTCTTCTGACAGTTTCAGCTGATATTAATGTTCCTGTGGCTTCTACGAGCCTCCTACTCAACGTTCGACATGTGCTCAAATGTTCTCGGCGTCACATCGGTCTTCAGTAGGGGTAGTCTTTCTTCAACAGATCCAGTTTCTTGAAAACGGTTAAAAAGTCTAGAAATGACACTTTGGCTTGAACTTGAAAAAAAGTTGCTGCGTCACTTTATCGTAGACCACCCTGCAGCAAACCATTTACTCTATTTGCTTCGTCAGATGTTAATTTACGTCTAGGTATTGGAATTAGCAACGCACAAAATTTTGATACCAAATTTGCGCAATAAGTCAACAAGTTGACAAGTAAACCAAACAAACAATTGATTCGTAATAACGGGTTAGAAAGAGAAGAACTCTACACAGCCCTCTACTTGCAATATAATGCTACATTTATCCGTATGGCATAGGTATAATAACTAGCCACTTTAATAGAGTGTCAAACATGACAAAAATTTGAAAGTTAAATAATTGTGCAGATTTTCAAATACATCTTTAACCTATGTGGAGTAGTTTATTTCAGTAAATTGTAACGAATCTTTTACGTTTTTCGTTCATTTAGTTGTAACATATAAGAAAAAAGGGGTTTTCGTTATTAATGATTTATAAGTTGTGGTAGGCAACTTAATTTGCAAATTGGTGGAACTTAAGTTGCATATTTTCTTAAAGGTTTATACTTCCATATCTTTGAATTAATCTCTTTGCACATATATCTCGCGCAACGCGACATCACATGATAGAATAAGTGTCTTTTTTAACATTGCTGATGTATGTTTATTTCGTGGGTGAAGCCATCTTTGGTTTCCACCTAAATTTTGTGAAAAGTGCCATTGATTTACTGGTAAGATACATTTAACTCGTATTATATTAAAATCTAAAACGATTGCTCTTTGCAGGCTCTATTAATTGCACATTTAATTCTATTTTAATTACATTTTAACTACACTTTTAATTCTACTTTTACGTACGCTTGTACTTATATTTTGCTAGATCTAAATTTAGACCTTTTATTTGAACCTTCAATAGAATGCAATAAATACTGGATTGTTCAAATTTCAATGAAGATAAATTTGTAAGAAGTAATTTCAACTTTGGTATACTTTACAACGTAAAACATTGAAAATACGATATATTGCGCAACATTGATACGAAGATTGCATCATCTTTGGTTAACATTACCGCATTTCTTTTTGATATCAGAGGTTATCAAAAAGTTGTACATAAATTTTTAAACAAGTATTTATACTCTAATGGTTTCTTAGGATAAGGCTATTAACATTAGTTTTAAGATATATTTATATAATTCAAAATTTAAGTGTTTAACAAACATAGTTTGTATATATTGTACTATATTTATGTTAAGTGGAAATAACTAAGTAGAAATTTGTGGTAATTAAGCAAATCAAAAAGCACGAACCGGCCTGCTTTGATCTACCTTCTGAGCCAACGGCTGAGCCAACGGCATTATTTTTTAATGAATGGTATGTATCTCTAGTTATTCTAATGATTTATATAGAGAATTCTTTTAAAACATTTACACCATTTTTTTTTAATTTTACACATATTATTATTATACCCCTACTACCATTTATACAACATTATAGAATTACTGACGGTAAAGTTTAATAACCACGATAGGCATAATTCTCTCAATTTACGTTATTTTGTTTGGAATTAATATTTGAGTTACCGTATGTATATTTGATTCCATGTTCTTTGTGTCTTCATGTTAAGAATTTATTAATTTCTGTTGAAAACAATAAATTAATATACGAGGTAGACTCAGTAAATTATACAACCAGTATATCACTATATTGACTTAAAGGAGACCAATTTAAGCAGGTTTATAGAGTGGTTTAGTTGGCAAACTGTTAATGTCGTCAAGTTTCTATTTATGAATACTTTTATTAATTTCAAATTAAAGTTTTTCACAACTTTAAACTTACATCATAATTTTATTAACTTTTCTCAAACTTTCTCTTTGATTGTGACATGCTTGACTGTTAGCCTTGTCCGTTAGAGAGTGTTCTGATTTATCACATTCAAGGTACTTTAATTAAATTTAATTTATTAAGCATCTAGTTACTCCTTACTAAAATTATATTCCATGGTTGCATTTATACGATTATCAAACTATTATATTAATAGAAGGGTTTTTCACTCTTTCATAATTCATAAACCGTTTTCAATATTATAAACAATTCCAAAAAGGTTTTATTACTACTGAGGACGAAGTGTTATCAAAACGTATACATTTGTGTAAAATGTAAATACAAAATTGCACCTTTGAAAAACTCAAATAAGCCAATTACGTGTAAAACATTTGTAATACATTTTCGTGTTCCAGTCCTTGATGAGTAGGAAACAGCGTTCTATTAAACAATTTGAAAAACGAAAGAAACGCAAGGCACAGTTACTATCATCACTTACATTTTTAGTCCGATTCAGAGACCAAAAAATTATCCCAAAATTTCTTTATATTGAAAGAAGTTGAAAATGCTGTCTTCCCAGTAGCAATATGATAATCAAAAATACCGTTGTAAACTGTTCTGGTCATACTTTTTCAGATAATGCCAATGAAGCGCTTTCTAAGGGCAAAAATTTTGCGATAATACCAAGAGTAACACCTTTTGAAGATATTATTTTGAATATTGAGAATTCTATTGAATCATTATCTTTTAATGCTGCGAATGAAGGCAGACATAAAACAGTTAACATTTTATATAAAGCAAACGACTATAACGTTAAAGTAGAACAACTGTTGGAAGAACAGGCTTATCGTGAATTACCTACAAAGAAAGTTCTTTTGAAAACTAAATTATAAAAAAAATGAAAAGCAAATTATATGTGCTACCAAAAATTGATAATTATAAGTATTTTGTAACTGTGATTTCATATTAGTTGAGTTGATGGGCCTATTTCCACAGTTTTTGCTTTTTGATCGCAACGTTTCGGAAGCGGATTCTACTTCCTGAGAAGGACCGTTTTCGCACTTGAATCTAATTCATATGTTATGATTTCTTTCCCAAGCACTTGACTACTTGACATCATTACCGCCGGGCCACTGAGTAATCCAATATATATTCTTTAGAAATTAGAACTCCCCTTTAAGTTTTGCCAGCGCCTTTCGGTATTTGTTTGTACTCGCTCCCGTCTAGTAGGTCTTGGATATTACAGTTGTAAGTGTTCACATCCATTAACGCAGTTGCGTTGCCTTTGTCTGCCGGGAGAATTTTGATCGTTGGGCAATTCTTAAGGAAAATGCCGCTCTCCCTTGTAGGTTAGAGAGGTTAGGATTAGTTCGTCTAGATGAATCTAGGACTGATCTAACCTTACTTCTGTATTCTGCGGTTTCTTCAGGATCTAATTTCATGGCGGTTTCCTCAATTGCGGTTATTATATCTACTCTCTGAATATACCTTGCTTTTATCGCATAGTTCAAGATTTTGTATAGAACCTTCATTTCGTTCTCGTTTAGATATGTTTATGACAGTGCTTTTGCGAAGGGTGTTGGTTGGTTCTTTCTTCTCCTTCATTAGCTTTTCGAGTTTCTTCTGCTGAATTTCATTGTGACTCTGCCGCATTCGCAAGGGAAGTTGTATACACAGTTCTTGGAATTCTGATCTTCATAGTGTGGTTTGGTTTTAGTTCGTATTCCCTTGAGCGTTCTGCTCGATTTGAAGGTAGTGCGTATCTTGTATTTGCTGCCTATCATTCGTATTTCCTCTAACGTACCTTGTATATATGGTATTATCGCTGTGTATTTAGGTTCGCTGTCTGTCCTTCGTATTTTGTCTGAGGTACCTTGAATATATGGTATTATCGCTGTATATTTAGGTTGTCTGAGGTACCTTGTGTAATACACGCTGTATATTTAGCTTTGGGTTATCATAAGGAAGTTCAGCAGAAGAAAGTCGAAAAGTTAAAGAAGGAAAAGAAAAGATCAACCAACACTAATCTCAAAAACACCGTCATAAACATCTCTAAACGACAGTTGAACGAGAATGAAGTGAAGGTTCTGGACAAAGTCTTCAACTATGCCACAACACCGAGGTATATTCCGAAAGTAGATTTAACGCCCACAGTTGAGGAAAGAGCTACGAAATTAGATCCTGAAGAAGCCGAAGAATGTAGAAGTAAGGTTAGATCAGTCTTAGATTCATCTAGGCGAACTAAACCTAACCCCTCTAACTTAGAAAGGAGAGCGGCCATTTCCCTTAATGACCCGACGATCAAAATTCTCCCGGCAGACAAAGGAAACGCGACTGTGGTAATGGATGTTTACACTTACAACAGTAATATCCAAGAACTACTAGACGGGGGCGAGTACAAACAAATACCAAAAGACTCCACACCATCAATCGAAAGACGGATACACCTGACGCTGGCAAAACTTTACCAGAAAACTAGACTTACCCCACACTACATCAAACCTGCGCACCTGTACCGCCTACCTAAGATAGGAATTCCTCTGAGACCAATTCTGAGCTCGATAAATTCACCTTATCACACATTAGCACACTATCTGCTAAGCATCATCACACCTTTATCGGGAAAAAGCGAACCTGTACGGTGCACTTCGTGGAATACATCATCAACTTCCAACCAAACCACGAAGAAATACTGGTAAGCTTCAACATTGTGATCCTATTCACAAATCTGCCCATCGATAAGAAACTATCATAAAGGACAAGCTGGAAAAAGATGAAACGATAGACGAACGCACGCAACTCTCGGTAAACACAATAATGAAACTTCGGACAATAAGCATTAGAACTACATACTTCCAAGTAGAGGACAAATTCTGCCAACAGTTTGGGATGGCGATGAATTCCCCACTATCACCATAGTGAGCAATATAATATATATATATATATATATATATATATATATATATATATATATATATATATATATATATAAGCTTTGAAGATCAAGCGATATCCGAATTCACTTAGAAATCAAGGATGTGGCTTAGATGCGTAGACGATACCTTCGTCGTTTGGTAACACGGCAAGACTAACTAACAAAAACTATTATTCCTAGATGTATTTGTACACCGGAATGACAACACTTTCACGACATGTGTATAAAAGAAACATACCCACATGGGGAGGTACCTATAGAACAACTCCAATCACCACAAGAGCGTGAAGTTAGGCGTGACAAAATGCTTGTACGATAGAGCGAAAACAATATGCTCAGGACAAGAGGTCCTGAACAAAGAAAACGGAAATATCACTAAACACCCAGGAAAATGGCTACCTGATCTAACATCTAACCTAAACTGGGAATACCATAGTACCATATATACTATGTACCTCAGACAAAATACGAAGGATGCGGAGGAAATACAAGATACGCACTGCCTTGAAATCGACCAGAACGCTCAAAGGAATACTAACCAAAACCAAACCACTCAAAGTGAGATCACACGAATATAAGAACAGCGTCCGCAAGAGCGAAACAAAAAATCTAGAATAGCCGAACATGTCTGGAAAGAATACCATCGCATCCAATGGGATAACAGACAATGGTAAAGGACGAGCATAACTCATTGGAAACTCAACGAAGCCACATACATTGCACTTGCAGCAAATCCAATAAGCCAAGCTAGTGTAGAAATGAAACAAATATGGATTACAATAACGCGCGAAGAGCTTCAGCGCAAAACAAGTTCTGAAAAATATATATTGGATTATTCAGTAGCTCAGCGCGGTAAAGGTTTCAGACTAGTAAGTGAAATTTATCAAGTTCGAATCTGAGAGTAAAGTGCTTGGGAAAAATATCATAACATATGAATTCGACTCAAGTGCGAAAACATTCCTTCTCAGGATTAAGCCTGATGAGCGAAAGCAGAGTCCGCTTCCGAAACGTCGCGCTCAAAAAGCAAAACTTTGAGAATAGACCGATAAACTGAACTAAAATCCATAAACCTAATGTTCCTATAAGGTCTATTGTTAGTGCTATTGCTATCTTACAAAACATCTTACATTTCTATTACAACCTCACATAGGTAACACACCCCATTATACTAAAACTTCTGCCGATTTGATTGAAAAAATACATAATTTGAAAATTGAAGAGGGTGATATAATGGTCAATTTTGATATTTTCCTTTTTACAAAAGTCCCTCTAAAAGAAACTATTGAATACATTGATCATACTTTTCCAAAGGATATAACAATTCTTTTTCAGCACTGCCTTACTAACACTTATCTTTAATAGAATAATAAAATGAACAGCTGGATGGATTAACAGTGGATAGTCTTCTTAGTCCTGCTATAGCTATTTTTTACATGAATTTTTAGTATTTATAAAATATATACATCCTAGCATCCAGTTGACCATGAAAAAGGAAACTAATAATTAACTATCATTTAGTATTTACAGGAAGCCGACACATACTAACAGATACCTTGATAAATTATAAAACCTACATTGGTGTAATTAAATCTTTAGTGGATCGAGCAAAACGAATTTGTGATCCCAAATTTTTGAAAGATGAATATAAATATTTACAAAATCCTTATAAACTAATGGATTTTCACTTAATGATATTAATAATGTTGTTACATCCTCTAGACATAACCATAAAGAAGAACCAGTGCTTAATGCTGGTATTCTTTTCTTATTTCTTTCATAACTAATATTACAGTATTAGGACTGTTTGTAGACCTACAACAAAAATTAAAGAAAATTTTAGGTCACCTAAAGACGTTTCAAGCCCATTGTCTTCTTGTAGAGTGCATAAGTTATCTTATTCACGTGGATAAGTATACATTGGAACCACAAAACCTAGCTTTGGTACAATATGTAAAGAAAATGTGCGATTTTGTAGATTAGGTCAACCAGAGAAATCTGCGGTAGCTGAGCATGCTCGAATTAATTTAAATCATGGTATTCGAGATCGAGATCGACATCGACATCGACATCGACATCGAGATCGAGATTAAGAGCGAGATAGAGATCGAAATCGAGATCGAGATCGAGTTCGAGATCGAGATCGACATCGACATCAACATCGACATCGAGAACGAAATCGAGATCGAAATTGGAATCGAAATCGAGATAGAGATAGAGATAGAGATAGAGATAGAGATAGAGATAGAGATAGAGATAGAGATAGAGATAGAGATAGAGATAGAGATAGAGATAGAGATGAGATAGAGATAGAGATGAGATAGAGATGAGATAGATAGAGATAGAGATGAGATAGAGATGAAGATGAGATAGAGATAGATGAATAGAGATAGAGATAGAGATAGAGATGAGATAGAGATGAGATGAGGGATAGAGATGAGATGAGATGAGATGAGATGAGATAGAGATAGAGATAGAGATGAGATGAGATGAGGATGAGATGAGGATGAGATGAGATGAGATGAGATGAGATAGAGATGAGATGAGATGGGATGAGATGAGATGAGATAGAGATGAGATGAGAGGATGAGATGAGATGAGATGAGGATGAGATGAGATAGAGAGATGGAGATGAGATGAGAGAGATGAATGGAGAAGAGAAGAGAAGAGACAGAGACAGAGACAGAGGACAGAGACAGAGACAGAGAAGAGGGACAGAGACAGAGACAGAGACAGAGACAGAGACAGAGACAGAGACAGAGACAGAGACAGAGACAGAGACAGAGACAGAGACAGAGACAGAGACAGAGACAGAGACAGAGACGAGCAGAGACAGAGACAGAGACAGAGACAGAGACAGAGACAGAGACAGAGACAGAGACAGAGACAGAGACAGAGAGCAGAGACAGAGACAGAGACAGAGACAGAGACAGAGACAGAGACAGAGACAGAGACAGAGACAGAGACAGAGACAGAGACAGAGAAGAGATAGAGATAGAGATAGAGAGATAGAGATAGAGATGAGATGAGATAGAGATAGAGATGAGATAGAGATAGAGTGATAGAGATGAGATAGAGATGAGATGAGATAGAGATAGAGATGAGATGAGAGAGATAGAGATAGAGATTCGAAATCGAAATCGAAATCGAGATCTAAATCGAAATCGAAATCGAAATCGAAGTTGCAATCGAAATCAAAAGCGAAATTAAAGTTAAAAATTATATTTAACGTACTACATTTTATTTTCAGTGTAAAATAACACTTACAATTATTAACTATTTCTTTGTTAGATTTGATTGGATTGTAATTAATGTTAGGTTTCTATTTGTGAATGCTTTTGTCAATTTCAAATTCAAATTTTTCACAGATTTACACATGCATCATAATTTGATCACATTTTGTTAAATTTGCTCTTTCTTGGATGTAGATTTTGTTGAGCTCATTGTAAAGTTTAGTAGTGTAGTTCGAATTAAATTCCATGTTAGGTCTGAAATAAGTCAGTTTTGTTCTGAGTGCTGATCATGCAGTTCCCAAGTTAAGGATTGATATTAAAAATATGACGCAAATCGTGTACGAGATGATTTAAGTGCAGAGCGGAAGAAGGTTTTCTTTTGCGGATAATTAATCAGTTTTTAGTTGGACAGCAGAGAATTGAGATGTAGCCGAAGGTCGAGAGTAGAGGTTACGACGCTAGGCGCCGGTTGTGAGGGGGGGGTTGTGGCACAAAACTTTCCTACGGCGTACCCGGGTTTACCGAATACTTCGCGGGGCAGCGTCCTCTTCGCCTTGTGCGGGTTTTTGATTATTACCCAGGTCTGGGGAACTTTGTGTTGGTGTTACCGTGGCCTACAAGACCTTCATCGAATCCGAGATTAGGGTAGTGTTTATGGTAGTGCTTCCTTGTTTTTAGTGATTTGCTCGATTTTTGCAGATTTTTATTAGTGTGAATAGTATATTAGTACGTGCCCAAATCCCAACTCACTGTAAAGAGGACCTTCGTAAATATAACCATACAATTTGGTGTATATAATAACAGGCGAAATAAGTGATGTCACCAGGAATTCGATCTATCGGTTGTCGCCTTACTTCCGTGTAAATATGTTTTATAAATCTGTTAGCCACTTATTTAAAAGCTTAAAATCAGTAAACTGGCCATTTTGGGATTGCTGTATTTGGTTTCCGAGTAAGAGGTCCAACGAGGGACAGGTTCCCGTCGGAACGTTGGGGCTAATTCCATCCCATGTGTCCTTCGTTGTGGAGGGTTAGAGAAATCCTAAATATACATCGAGGAGGTAACACAGTCGTTTAGCTTACTTATCTTGGTTGTGGTGGATTTATGAAATTAACATTTCATGTGTAAAGATATAGAGATGAAAGTGGATAAACGCAATTTGTCATGTTGGGATATTTGGGTATCCGAATGTTTCAAACCAGCATATTATATAATGAAAAGCTTTCATCAGTGTATTGAACGGTTTATTTTTGTTTGCTTGTGTTGATTTGTCCGTACATTGTATCCAAATTTCACGTTAAAAAATTGTTTACCTTTAAGCGTGTATTTAGTTAGATTCCGAATCTTTTCTTTTTTTAGTTTAGGAACTTACTGTAGATAATGAGTGTTTTGCTTGAATGGGTCACGCTGTATGTGAAGGAATTTTAGGAATGTGCATCTACGTAATTTCATTAAGAAAAGTCAGTGAAGATTTAGGGGTTTTATTAAGATAAACTCGTTTAATTTTGTGACATAATTTCATTACAAAGAAGTGTTATTAGCGCGTTGGTGCCGTACTGTCGCATTCGTGCAGAGGAACAATTGGAGAGTCGGAATATTGGTTTTCATCCATATAAGTAATATGGGTGGGCGATTGGTTGCACCTATACCATAACATTTCTGGGTCTCGTCAAGGGGAATTGTGAACGCAACAGTTCCTTCGCCTTCAGTCGAGATATCATCGTATATTTAGGTGGTGGAAATTTTAAAATTAAAATTGTTGATTGGTTTGTGTAATTGAATTTGTATGGAGGGGAACGTTTCTTTAATATGGCGAAAACGTGATTTTAAAAGGAAGAGGACTCGGTCCTAAGGGTTTGACGCGTTAAGTCGGTGTGTGTGTGTGTGTGGGAAGTCGTTCGAATTAGCGGAATTTGGGGTTTCATCATTGTGCGAGCTTCCAGTGAAATTTAATTAAGTTGCGTTGAAGACTTGCAAGATAAGTCGAATATAACCAAGTTTGGGGTATTTTTGGGAAGTAACATTTCAACCGGGCTCGTTCATTAATTTAGTTTATTGGAGAATAACAGTATCTTCGAGTGCGTTTATAATAGTAGTTTGGTTCGTGTTTTTTTTTGTAGTGCGAACCCGAGGACTATTGAATTTCGTAATCAACGAGATATAATTAGAGAACCCCTTTCCTAAGAATTAAGTGAACGTAGTGAACGAACACCCAACCACACACACGATTTAAGATTGTTATGTGTATAATTAAACTAGCTAATGCTGCTTCAACAAGTTACGAGACATTATTGTAAATTAATTTAAAAAGCAAGTTGAATACGTGGTAGCGACCTGATGGAAGGCAGCTTTGTCGACGTCAAGCAGTAACATCGAGGACCGTGGCCCGCTCGAGTCTTACACGACGCTTTCACGGAGCAAAGTTCATCTCATATTTGCCTGCGTAACCTAGGTAATTCAATTTATATTCTGTTCGTTGGTCTTGCGACCTTTGAGAATAAGATTTAGTTGTGTTTTATGTGGAATATTTTATGTAATGTGTGTTAACGAAGGAACCTGTTAGGAGTAGTTATTTTTTTTTAATTTATTGTATCATTTTGCTAACGTTCTCGGACAGTTTCCTCTGTCTATTTAGAAGCTATTTAAGGTGATTTTGATACCATTAATATTTTACGCATGAAGGAAGATAAAATCTTACCTTCATTTTTTTCATTGGTTTTTTTTTTTTGTTAAGATTTGCGTACGAATGTAATTCAAGTTTATAGAATTTCGTTGAATAGAATTTAGCTTAAGATAGTTTTGCTACTGGCCAGAATTCAATGAGGTAAAAAAAAACATTAAGAATAGACGATTGCCATTTTATACAAATTGACATGCTGTTTAAATTTAAATTTTTTTAATTGTTTCATTTTGAGTTAATAGATGTTTATCTTAGTTACTATTTTGGAGTAATTATTTTAATATTAAGCTTTACCAAAGGGTGTTGATATATTGCTCAAATAGGAAGCGTCGCCGAGTTCTAATGAGAGAGGTTTGGTTTTTTTTTTTTTTGTTTTGATACTAGAATAAGTTAACGTAACGTAATTTACCAGTTTAATAAAGCGTTGTAAACGAATTGAAGTCAGTTTAGTACGTGTTATGTTGATTTGTTTAAGGGAGATCAGTAATTTAACGTAGAGGGGACTTAGAGTTTTATATTGTGTATTGAATTTGAATATGGCTGCACGGTGGTAAGTTGATCAGATTAAGGTGCAGAATTTGAAGCCTTTCAGGTGAAGCAGTATTGCGGAAACCTGGATCTACGAGCATTACGGTTTGGTAAGTGTGGTAAGTTGGGTATTCAGACCACTACGTACCGTCGTTTACTTCGCGTTTTAAAACATCCTGGTGTGTTTTTTTGGAATATCATGGCGCCTACCGGAACCTATTGTGACATTTTCCCAATTTCGACTTTGGTAGATAGCGAGACGAGACTGCTCTTCCCGATAGACCCTCACCCGCACGCCGACGCCGAGCAGTGATAAGAACTTATCCTCGCACTTGCGAGATTTAAGAAGCAATTCAATATTAAAAATGTAAGATAACAATAGGTTTAGCGGAAGTCGATCTTGCAAGATTAATTCCGTTTGGAAGATTATTACCTAACATTTCCTGTTATAAGTTCATGGCTGTATGTGTTTTAATTGACGCTGGTGTAAATTCTCTGGCTTATTATCTAAATTTTACTCGCTCAATATGTTTGTAGTGTACTGAATTGAAAGCATTATTTGTAATCTCACGGAATTTGAAATTTCAAAATATAAGTGTAATACGATTTTAATCAAGGTTAGATTTGTTTACTGAACGTTGTTTGCCTTGAAAGTGACCCCGTGGAAAATTCATGATTTGTAGTAACACGATTATGTTTTTTATATAAGCACTTGTTTAATGTAATAAATTAATAATAGCGATTGTTCATCTTCGTGTATGATAAAGCATTGCTAGATAACTAGTGTTGCTAGCATGTGTTTAACTTTTCAATAAATAGCGAAATATTTACTGTCTGTTCATGCATTCTTTTTAAAGCGTTCGGTTGACCCAACCGCTAATTGGATAACACGCTTTATCGCTTTGAAGGCGTGTAGATATTTTTAAGCTTTTACAGGTAGAAATCCTGGACCTTAATTATCGCACACCTGTGTTATCACCATGTTATTAAAAAAACAGTGGGACAAGTGACCACTATCTTTTTAATTTTCAGTTATTGGAGGAGGCCATCAAACTACATCAACCGTTAGCAGACCTTCAAATGGATTCCTGACAATACAATTTTATTCCCTACTTTAAATGAATATAAAACCGACGAAGATTTGGGAGACGATCGTAATGTGGACTTGAATAATTTACCTGGGTCAAAACTGCGGACTAATGTGGACATTGGTTATAGAGAGACCCAGCAAAATTCCTCTGACATAGATGAATCAGAGCAGAATAGTTATTATGATTTACCTAGAAGTCAAGTGCAGGCTGAGGTGTACCAGTGTGTTAAGTCCGAACAACATTTTGATAGTGAACATGACTTGCAATTATAAAATTTTGGAACGAATGCCGTAGGTGACAAAATTGTAAAGAGAAATCGAATTTACAAGTGGTGCAACCAAGATTTAGATCCAGAAAGTATTCATTGGAAAAATGTAAAGGAAGAAAAGCAATTATACACTCCTTTGGAAGCATTCTCGTTATTTTTTGATCATACAGTGCTCGACATGCTTACGAAATTTACAAATATGTGTGCTGGCGCTCAGGAATGGGGACATTTCTGACACTGAATTGCAATGTTTCTTTGGAATTATACTACTCAGTGTATATACATGTCATCCCACACGTTCCATGTTTTGGAAAAATTCCAAACATACAAATAACATACTAGTTTGTGTAGAAATTGGTTTGATTTGCAAAAAGCACTTTCTTGTAATAACATTAATTTGGCAGCAACTGAGAAATTTTCAAAACTATGTCCAATAATTGAACTACTGAACAAAATAATTGTAGAAATGGCTCCCCTAGAAGAAGCACATACTGTAGATAAATCGATGGTACCGTACTTCGGTCGGTATGTTTTAAAGCAATTTATAAAGAGTAAACCGATTAGATGGGCATAAAAATTTTGGAAAGGCTCTAACAAAAATGGATATATCGAATGGTTTGAACCATAAGGACCAACTACTATTATTTCTGACAAATATAAAGATTTGTGGCTAGGAGCTAGTGTCGTGTTACAGTTCGCAAATATTCTCAAAGAAACGTACCACAATATCGCATTCCATCTGTATTTTGATCATTTTTTAACTTTCTTTTACTTGATTGGGGAATTAAAAACTATGAGATTCCACAGAACTAGTACAATCTGAGAAAAAAGAATAAGTAAATAGTTTACTTTATCTCACTCTAATGCTTTAAAATAGAAAGAAAGAGGTTTTGTAGCAAATGGAACAGCGTCGTGACCATCCCAAGTTGTAATCATATTTTTCCAACTTCGCCAGTAAAAGGTTCTCCCAGAAAGAGAAGAAAAGCATTATGGTACCACATCGTTTAATTATAATGCAATATAATAAGTACATCGGAGGGGTGGATAGAGTGGATCAAAGTATAAGTCTATATAGAACGTCGGTCAGGGTAAAGAATGGAATTTTCCACTTATTTGTCACGGCTTAGATATGGCCTCACAAAACGGTTGGCCAATATACAGGTATGGTGGCTGGCAGGAAGACCATCTCTCTTTCAGGCGACCTGTCGCATTAGTTGTATTAGAAACGTACAAAAAAACATCCAAAACATCTACAAACCTTCATGACCACTCGAAATTTGATAGGCTAGATCCTTTAGTTCTGTATCAAGAAAAGCAGACCCGATGTGGTGTGTCACAAAAATCGACAAAAATGCTCTGTAGCATTACACCCTAAAAATTGCGTTGTTAATTATCCTACAAATTATTAACACAAAGTATTGTATGTGTATCTCGTATTATTTCAGATATATCTCCCTACTATTACTATCATAGCTAGTAGAAGTTTTTTATCCCACTGTTCCTTTGAAAGAACACTCATTTCCAGAAAAATCATTCTTTTTAAATTTTTTTTATAATATGGAACTTGGGTTACATTAAGATCCAAAAATTTGAAAAAAATATGTTTCACAACAAAATAGTTTCGGGGCTATGTGGATTAAGACGGGTTGTGAAAAAAACTGTTAATCTCAGAGAGGGCGTCTTAAGAAATCCTTAGTTAATTAATTACTCCATTTATATCCGGAAATAAAATGGGTTTGAAGACAAGTAGATAGCAATTTAAAAGCAGTAATGAAAATATGTTATGTCCTGCATTTCAAGAATTTAACTTGCATCGAAAAAAGGCACAAAGTTTACATTATGGTGTTGCATTAATTTTTTTATAATTCTACGTGGCATGTTGTTAACGCGTAATGAACGTGTGAAGATCGCCACTTATAATGTTGTGGTTGAACAGGTTTAAAAAATTTAATAAACTAATGTGTGTTAAATGTTCTCAAAACAAATCGTTAAACTAACTCGAGATACAACCTGTTCACCAAAAATAATTCCTTTGTCCCAGTCGGTAGTTTAAAATAGGCCAGTTCAATCTTTTGATTTGCTTAATTACCACAAATTATGCTGTTATTTCCACTTAACATCAATAGAAAAAAAACTGCAATGTAACACTAATAAAAATGATCTCGGACACCAAGTTATTTTTTAATAATGCTCGGAATAACTAAACCGAGGTTTACAATAAAAATTTTATCAAAATGTAAAAAAATAAAAAATATACAGACTATGTTTATTAACAGTTAAATTTAGGGTTATATAAAATATATCTTAAAATTAGCCTTATACTAAGAAATCATTAAAATTATAGATACCTGTTACTAAATATAATACATCTTCTTGCGAACCCCTGGTATTATAAAAATAAATTCGTAAATGCAAACCAAAGTGATGTCATCTTTGCACCAATATTGCACAATATCTCGGAATAACTATGCTTTACGCTGAAAACCACCAAAATGGAATTTTACTTATAAATTTTTTATTGCATTCTTTCGAAAGTTCAGATAAAAATTGGGATCTACAATTATATCTGCATTAAAGGCAAAACGCAATCATAAATTGAAAGCGTACGTAACAGTAGAACTAATTGTGCAATTAAAAGCGGTAAAATTAAAGTGTCAAAGTAAAAAAGAAAGTGCCTGCAAAAAGCAAATGTTTTAGATTCTAATATTACGAGTTAAATATCTCTTACCTTTAAATCAATGGCACTTTACACAAAATTTAGGTGGAAACCCAAAAATGGCTTCCTGCATCAGACAGTGTACCACCAAAAATGAAAAAATGGACGCTCAGGAAGTTGGATGATGACGCGTTGCGCGAAAATATGAGCAGAAAAAAATAATTTAAAGAAGTGGGAGTATAAACCCTAAAGAAGTATATACACTTAAGTTCTGTCTGTCTGTCTGTCTGATAATCACTAGCTGTATTTCACATATCCTCGGGATTGACATCAACACCGGAACCGGTGTACTAGTCACACCATAATAAAGAACAGTAAATTCATACAAGTTACAAAGTACTTGAAAAAAAGCAAAAAGATAAAGATTTTATTCGAAGAATAATCTTTAGCGATGAAGCTCATTTTGAACTTAGAGGACACGTTAACAAGCAAAATTGTAGGATATGGGGTGAAGGTAATCCAAGAAAAATACGGGACAAACAACAGTATCCAGAAAAAGAGACTGTGTCGTGTGGCTCTTCGGATGGACGCGTGATAGGTCCCTATTTTTTCAAAATGAAGATGGTGATGCGGTTGCTGTAAATGGAGCTCGATACAGGACAATGATATCAAATTATTTATGGAATAATTTGAAAGGGTTCTAGGTAAATTGACCGAAAATCAGTTGATCGAAACGACAATTGGCCGAAGTCGCAATTTACCGAAAAAAGTTTGACCGAAACATTGATTGTATTTGTATTGTCATTTTTGTTCATTGCATCTTCCTTTAAAACTTCATCCAGGCTTAGAACTGGTAGTATGTTAATTACTGGCGTGTCTAAAAGATTTTCTTATTTCATTTTGTTGTTTTTTTTTGTATTTGACGTATAAAACCCATCACCATATATTTGTCTGGGACGTATTTACTACGTGTTTAAGAGATTTTCTTTTTTTTTTAAATTTTAGTTAATTGTGCAAGAAAGTATTTTTTTTAAATGCTCGATGTTATTTTTTATTTGATGCAAGTATAAAACCTTAATAAAACCCATCACCACACCAGTTGTCTTCCACGTATTTACATTATATACAGTATCAAAAACTTAAATTATGGTCAATCCCACGGTCAGTATACACTTACGGTTGCCTCATCGGCTGAGAACCCTCTTATAGGTCAACACCGTGTGACGTCGGTCAGCGACTTTTAAGCTAGGCGTTAGAGCACTATTATGGGAATAACAATAACCAGTATATAAATTATCACTGCATTAATGTAAAAGCAACTTAGTAATAATTAATTAATTAAAAGAACAAGCAATATTTGTCTTAACTAAATGTAGCAGTTTCGTAATTCATATGTTATTGTGGTAAACAGAGGTATGCTGTTTTCAAACGAAAATGACACAATAAAGCAAACCATTATTATTATTAAGGACATACGTAAGTATATTACAAACAACAACGCACGTAAATAATAAATGTTATTTAACCGTATTAATTAAAAATGTACATTTTTAAAAATTAAGTAATTCATTATTCAATTTCAATTTATCTGCTTAGCAGCAACGCAAAAGATACTAAAAATGAATTTTTGAATTTCGTTTGGTTTGAGTTACTACTACTTTTTAATTTGTATTAGGCTGGAATTACAATTGACATTTGTAATGTTGTGACTTCTGAATTACAAATTTGAATTGAAATGTCAGAACTCGTTTAAATTTCCGATGTTTCTCTACTATAGTCTGTAAAAATAAATATTTTCTATTTCGGCTTAGCGCTTTATTACTCTGAGACATTGGGAATATACAGCCGTTTCTTTCTAACGTTTGAGTTTCAATAGAAACGTACGCGACTTAAGTGAAAGCGTAAATTACCTGCTCAATGACTTAAGACCGCTCGTGAGAGGTAAACACAATGGAATTTTAATTCTATTCCAGAAGTTATAAAACGTTTTGAACGATTTTTAATTTTAACTATGTTACAAAGTTTTTTTTGTGTGTGGATGCAGAGGTTTATTACTTAATATAATTCATTTATTTTGAAATGTGCAACAACGAAATCATTAATTGGTAATTAAAAAGGAATTGATATGCATAAAGCAGTTTTTATTGTTTACTAATAGTGACATTAATTGTACATGCAGAACATAACATACATTATATCGGAATTCACTTATACCTAATGGGATAATTAGAAAGTGATGAAAGTGGTAATCAATTCCTCATTATTTAATCTATTATAATAGGTGGCTATTTGCGTATTTAGACCCCAAAATAATACATTGCATTAAAATCTTTTTAAAAAACGAACTTCGAATACCGCCGTAACGAAAGTATAAAAAAAATCTGGCCTTATCAAAAAGATAAAATTTGATAATTTCCAAATTTAATATCTGGAAAAGTATTTGATATACCGGAATATTGAATTCAGTACCGAACTGAGTTCGTTGAAAACGTTTGGTAACTTCTGGAATAGGGTTACATTTCCATTGTCCAGAGTAATAAAGCGCTAAGCCGAAATAGAAAATCTTTATTTTTACAGACTATATTTGTTTAGCTAAGAAGTTATTTAGCAAGTTTCGACCAACTGATTTTCGGTCAACTGTGTTCGGTCAATTAATTTCGGTAAATGGATTTCGGTCAATTTACCGGATACCATATGAAAGGTATGGATGTCCCGAATATGTAGTTTCCGCTGGATGGTGCCACTTGCCACACTGCGAATGATACGATCAATATTTTAAGGGAAAAATTTGGTGATCGAATAATTTCTCGAAGGGCTGAAGTTAATTGGCCGCCTAGATCTATCTCACACTACTAGATTATTTTTTGTGGGGTTTAAGTTAACAACCCTCAAACCACTGAACAGCTTCAAGATAACATTATTCATTCAATTGGAGAAATTGATCAGAATACCTGAGAAAATGTGATTGAAAATTTTGGAAAAAGAATGTTAGCATGCCAAATGAGCGGAGGGGTTCACTTGCAAGATATAATTTTTCATTGGTAATCTTGTACTTCAAAATGAAATAATAAAATAATTAGATTTGAAATATTTTCAGTGATTTATTTATGAGCTAAATCGGAAGATCCATTTGAACACCCTTTGCATGTTATTAAGTCTCCAACTTTCGACGTATTAAGCTACATTTCGCACATAAGTACAAAAGAAAGGGGAAATATTTTTTACGTGGTCTCCATATCTGATTCTAATTCTCAGTGTTGGTGTCGTGCTATTAGCACGCGAGATATTTGCCAGTGGTATACCCACTGAATACCCAACTTAAAGATTAAAGGGCGATAGTTTTTTATTGTGATTACTGAGGACCGCCAGTCGTATTCGCACATATTAAATGTTGCAATGCCTTCGGAGGAAAGTCATAGGAATTGTATTCATTTTGTAGGGCTATTTTTCATTATGTGCATATTTTGAGTTAATAGATTATTCAAACACTAAGCCATATAAATGGAATAATTAACAATATAAGCTCGTTCAAGTTTCACATTACCATTATATAAATTGTACAAGAACTGCTTTAGTGCAACAAATCAAAATTTATAATCGAATTTTCTACCACTCTATAAGTCTAATCGACTTGAAACTTACGTATTCCTCTTACACCCATTTACGGTTCATAAAAATGCTTAATTAAACTATAATTAGCATAAATACCTTTCATATGAGAAAATAATAAGAACGACATTTACATAACTATCACTTGAAACCCCACGAACAGTAGTCATAAGCATAGTAACTAGAAACTGAACTGACAAATTTCACCAAAGTACTAAAAAACCCCAAAGAAAAAACATTCACAAAACGCAGTCATGTACATTATACGACACAAACTCCCACAACAGGTATGTGTAACGACAACAGCTTTAAATAAATGGCGACAGACAAACCAAAGCAAAAATACGTAAAGGCATAAATGAGCACACAAACAGACAATAGACCCAAAGACTAGAAACGCTTGATCCCAACGACAACAGCTGAAACTGTAGCAAAGTCATGAAAAAAATTGGCCAACTACATTAACACAACAGAACAAGACTTACACCTCAGACGCTGAAAGAACTAGCTGAAACCTTTAGTACACAAAACTATCCCAAACACGAACGAACAAGCACAATCAAGACAAAATTCAGATATACCACAACAAAGACGAAATAATACACTGGACTGAAAACAATACAAAAACTTCCGAACAAAGCCCCTAGAATCGACGAAATAGACAATAAACTAACTAAAGACCTACCGCGAAAAGCTTTAGCACAACTAACTTACATAACTAACGCAATTACTAAATTACAACACTACCCCCAGCAATGGAAGAAAGCGGAAATAGTACCGATAGGTAAAACGGAAAAAACTTAACACTTGCAAAGCCGTACATATCAATCAGAGTTCTATACGTGCTTAGCAAACTCACCGAAAAGATTATTCTGGAGCAACTAAATGCAACAGAACGAAAAATAAACGACGAACGCCAGCGAGGATTCAAAAAAAGGCATAATACCGTCCATCAATTAGCCTGTGTTACGACAGACATAACATTCAACTACAATAAAAAAAAACACGGTGGTGTTACTGCTAGACATAGAGAAAGCGTTCGACAAAAGATGGATAGAAGCACTGATTTACAAAATGATACAAAACAAGTACCCTCCATACATAACTAGCCAACGCATAGCTACCTCACGGACAAGACATTCCATGTGTAAGTTAGAAATAAACAATCTTCCCAAAAATACATTAGCGCCTGAGTATCACAGGGCTCCGTAATCGGACCTAAGCTATTGACCACCTACCTACCAAAAACAAATAACTGCAACAATGCTATATACGCCGACGACACAGAAATCTACGTACACGAACATAACATGAACAAGCAGCGAATATGCTACTAAAAGCACATATGAAACGACTGACCAAGTACTACCATAAGTATAAAATTTGTATCAAATAAAACAAAACAGAGGTATGCGTATTCTCCAACAAATTCACAAGAAGCAAAATTTTCACACCACTAACAATAAACGGGCAAAAAATTGAGACAAAAGACCAAATAAAATATTTGGAGTACACCTAGCCTACCTAGACTAAACTTCAAAACAAAACACGCATACTAAAGACGATACAAAAAGCATACGCCACAAACAAAACACTGTTCCCCCTAATAGACCCAAAGTCAACTCCGACACAAAAAAAAACAAGAAACTGCTATACGCGAGCATACTACGACCGATACTAACGTGCGTAGCATCAGTATAGAGTATGACATCAAAGACAAACATAAAACAACTACAAGTATTCCAAAACAAAATACTTGGAATAATAACAAATTCGGACAGACACACCAGAACAGACGTGCTCCATACAAGAGCAGACATAGAGACAATCACGGTCTATATACACAATATGGCCATAAACTTTTACCAAAAACAACAGCTGAGTAGCAACATAACAGTAGTAAACATAACGAAAGTCAGAGAACACAATGCAAGACTGACACTTAAACACAAACTACCCTACCAGCATTTTCCAGTATTTAACCGGTAAAAGAGATTAATAAAATGATCACCCACAACGAACTAAAACTCGTTTTTAGAAATAAGTTTTCCTGCGACGATTTGGAACTCAGACTGGAATTTTGTGAAGAAATAACTTACTTACTTTTGCTTAAACGGCAGAGTTAATAAGCAAAACAAACGATACTGGTCTTCATCAAATCCTAACTGGTGTATACGACACACACAGTACCCACACAATGTGTGGGAAGGAATAATGGAAAACCATATTTTAGTAGAGAAATTTAAAGGCCGAGGTTTATCTAAATTTTATACGCTAGTAGTTGAGGTAGTTCCGGAATTAGCCGTTTTATACCCAAACGAAGACGATCAGGATGTATCCTACGACGGAATATGGTTCCAGCAACACGTGCCATTCCACATTTTGGGATTAATTTCCCCCAGTACCTTAATGATACCTTTCCAAATCATTGGCAGAAGAACTCCGGTAGAATGACAGCAGCTTGGTCACCAGATTTAAGTCCGTTGGATTTTAAAAGCAAGGTTTGCGTAAATAGGCCGGAAGATATTGAGAGCTTAAAAAATCACATTCGTACTGAAATGAGGGCTATCCCACCTGAAGCTGTTTCAAACGCGATTAATCAATTTTAACGTAGAATTTGTCACTGCCAGGCTGTGAACGGTGCTCCATTTATTATAGTTTTCTTTTTTATTGTTGTGTCCAGATTAATATTAAATTAAAATAAACCTGTTGTTTCAAATTAGTTCAGTTATTAAATTAACCTTGTAGATTTCTTAATGAATTCAACATGACTCTACTAGTTAATGCTGCAAAACGGCACTGGTTACACCCCAAAAATCGTCAAAATCGGGAGAAATGTCAATAAGGCGCCACCTGCTAGATACATCTATAGCGGGCAAACGTCATGAACTAGATCTTAATAATGTCTAATAGGAAACCATAATGTTAACTCAAACTCTTCTCCCTGAAAATTTTGTTCGAAGAATATTTACACTAAGTTCGCCCAAACCTTAATAAAATCTTAAACTTCATATAAAAACCGCAAAATTGCGATAATAAAACTAAAATTCATTAAATATTTCGATAAACTTCGACATCAAAGTTATAGGCTCAAATAACCCAAAAATAACTGATCAATACGGTAACTAATTAACGAGTTCAAAACGAAAATAAAAACTTCACAACAAAACTAAACAAACACGATCAAATATCTATAGTCCTAAAATTTAATAAACGACAAAGTCGGGGTTGTAATTGCTAAATCCGAAAAGTATACAGCTGATCAGATGATTCCTATAAAAAAACTTTAAAACGTTGCGACTTCTCGCAAAGCTATCATGTGCAAAACCAAACAGTTGATCGGTCAAGGACCTATTCACTTTATACGTTACGTTATCATTCAAAGCGTCTTTCGAAATAAACTTATCGCCAAAATCAAAATAGCAAATACTCTAGTATAGAGATTCTCATAATCCGTTACGTTAAAGCTTTCCTTAAACAATCAACCAGTTCAAAGAAATGCCACTGCAAAGTTGTGCAAATTAGCAGTTGCCGCAAACAAATAAATTACTCATAAACTTTGAATGTAAGCCAAAACATTTTCTAAATTTTGAATAAACGTGAAAATATTAACGTTTTGAGTAAACAAAATATGTACACCTAAAAAAACTATCAAGTTATAAACACTATACATTTACATTCAACTAAACCGTAATCATGAAAAAATAAACAGTCAGCGAAATATACATGAAATGTGTTCATCTATTTTATATATCCTAAATTTTAGTTAACATCAAAAGAATAAAGAAAACGTCGAACATCTCAATTTTAAAATTTGGCAGTACGTTCCTTAATTAAAATTAATCCAAAAGTCATATGCATCAGATACAAACAAACGATGTAACTAATATTAAAATCAAAAAACTCATATAAACTCAGAAAATATCTAGGTACGTTCTAACAATTATCGACAAATGGTTTAAATCGAAACTTCTATTCATTTCTCATAACAATACTCAGCAATCGGTCACTTCCGTGATATGAACCACAGTTGATGGAAATCAATAACCTATACTTCATAAACTTATGTTACATTAAACGTTTATAACGGCAAATAACTTTCAAACTAAAAACCAATACGCTACGATCAATTCTATCATCCTAGTTAAGTTAAATACAGTTAACAATGATATAATTTAACGTGCAAATTCTTTAAACTAAAACTCATAAAGCTATCGATCAAAACATTCTTCATACATTTAACGTTAATATATCATATAACGTTTGAAACGAAATCTGTAAACTAAAACAATATCAGTATACACTTCTTACATCTAGTTAAACGTTCTAAAAATAACAGTCAGAAATATACATGAAATTGTGATTTACAGTCTACTTTACCGTTAGTCTACTTAAAATAAGTGACATTCAATTTTAACAATTTTAAAATATGAATAAAATCAGTATCAACGGACATACATTTATTAAAACACCAATCATAAAATCCAGAAATATATGTACTATAATCCAAATGGTTAACAAAAACGATAATAGAATCGTACCAGAGTGTATGTTGATCAACCTTAATTCGATAAATTATCCAAATCAGTAATGCGGAAAATACCTCATTACGCGTAACGTTCTTCATCACATTGCGTTAATGGTATAACTATATTTTACCAACATCCTTCGCGTACATTGAGAAACCGCAAACACAAATACGTGTCTTCCATTAACATTATCTATAAAAATTTTAATCAATTAAACTAAAACCATAGCTGCACTTCATCATAGTTAATCGATATCCAGATATATTTGATGATGTCTTCTCGCACTGAATCTAAAATCTCGTATCAGTTAAACGGAATACATCTTGATTAAAACCAAAATTTTATGTACAAATGGACACATATCACCGATAATGTTCTTTCTAAACTTACATTTAAATACCAAATAACAATTTTAATTGCGACACAAATCTTTACGTAATAGACGCAATTATTATACGACAATAATTATTCATTCCGGTACATTGACAAACCGAATTCTACAAAATAGGAACAAAGTATTATTTACAACAGAACGGTATATTAACTCTCATACTGCCTTAGTAAAGTGATGATTCTTCACTAATTAATCGTATGTCAATATGTCAAACCAATTTGAATTTAAAACTCCAATCCAAACTTAACAAACAGCCCAAAAAACTTTATTTAGTTCCCAAAATAAGATATCTAAATAACAATTTTTGCACACTAATTTCAAAACTTTTAAATACGTAAAGATTAATACCGTTACAGTCTAAAGCTTCCAAAATGTATGCGTTATCACGTTCATTTTCTTGAACTGTGCTACATTTCAGATGTCCGGTATTAAGGAATAACTTATAGTTTCGAAACTAAAGACAAATTCTCGCTAAAATCACAACCACGTAACAATGTGCGAAATAATTTAGAACTTGAACTCGTTTTTATCGTATAATTGAATTCCATAAATATTACATTGCCTAAAAAATTGTTACACAAAAGCCGAGAAATTTCATTATACGTTCATATTCTAATTGTATACATTTCAATTACGAATTATAAATAGCATTCAAAGTAAAATTCGCTAAAATCACAATACATTTGACGAAATATTAACTTGAACTGTTACATTCTGCATTCCGTCATCAATACTTACAGCGGTTTCCTAATAAATATGTTACACAAACTTCTATTAATTTATTCATTTACTCCATATTTAAATTTTAATAAATTCATATTAAAACTTCAAATGCATAAAGCATAAAAGCGATATACATTTGACATACGTCAAGTTCTTATTGATATGTACATTATGCATTTCATCATAAACAGTGGTTTCAATCGGTCCTCGGCACAGTTGTTCAGTTGTTGTAGTACTAAAGGTGCTTAGAAACATTTTAGAAACATTGAAGTACCTTTAGGTTAGATAAATCGCATAACATAAGATAATACGTCAAGTTCTTATTGATGAGTATGTCCTTATGAATTTAATTAAACGTGGTTAATCGGTCCTCGGCACAGTTGAGTTCAGTACCTTGTAGTACTAAAGGTGCTTAGAAACATTTTAGAAACATTGAAGTACCTTTAGGTTAGATAAATCGATCACAAGAAATACACTATGATATGAAAATGATAATTTTTATGATTATCGTGTGTAAGTAATAATTCCTATACCTTTAAATAACGGTCGCGTTTTTAAAAGATTGAGTATATTAATAACATTAGTTAATACTATATATACTATTTATATATATATATATAATATATATATATAATATTATATATATATATATATATATATATATATATATATATATATATATATATATATATATATATATATATATATATATATATATATATATATATATATACAGCGTGTTCAGCGAGGAATGGGACAGTGCAATATCTCGAGAGCGGATGGAGATTTTTAAATTATGAAAATATTTTTGTAAATATCTTCCAAGGGCGCACAAAGATTTAAATCAACGCCCATCACCGCCAGGTGGCGCTATCTCACTTCAATTTTGTAAATTCAATGCCCTATTTTTTATTTCATTTTTGGATTCTGTGACATATCTGTGATGACTTTTATTAAGACTCCTACCAACCTATCTTTTGTAGTTTCTGAGAAAAAAATAATCCTTGGAATTTTATTAATTGAAAGCATACAAATTAAATGAAATGTTCAAATGTTTCTCCATCATTTTCTACACACGTTTGATAACGCCTAATTAATGTAACACTAGTTGCCGCTCTTAAAGTTTCTCGCGGTATGTTTGCACAAGCAATTCTAATTTTGTTTTGTAACTCCTCTACATCTCTAGAAGGTGTTTCATACACTACACTCTTTAAATGTCCCCAAAGAAAGTAGTCTAAGGGACTAAGGTCAGAAGAACGAGCTGGCCACATAATGGGACCATTTGTACCTATCCATCGTTGCGTAAACACTCTACTTAGATAATTTCTCACTATTGCGCTATTGTGCGCCGGTGCGCCATCCTGTTGAAAGTACATCACTTGCCGCAGATTTACATTTACATCTTCAAGCAAAGGAGGCAGTTGATTTTCAAGCAAATCCAAATAGCGTTGGCCTGTTAAGGTACCATTAAAAAAATATGAGCCAATCAATTTGTCATCTATCATTCCGCACCATACATTCATGTTCCATCTCACTTGGAAATTGGTTGCTCTTACCCAATGAGGATTTTCTGACGACCAGTAATGGGAATTGTGGCGATTAACGATTCCATTGTTTGAAAAATTATTTTCATCAGACCTCACTATACGACCTGGAAAGTTAGGGTCTTGCGCATAATGTTCCATAAAAACTCCGGTGATAAAATTAAGTCTGCGATCTTGATCTCCTGCATGCAGTCCATGTACCAAATGAATTTTAAATGGTTTGTATTTATTAGATTTTAATATTTTATGGACAGAACCAACTGATACGGCACACTCTTCAGAAATAAATCTCACAGACACATGAGGATTATAAGCTACACATGCTAATACACCGACGGTGTGTGCTTCATCTGTTGCTGTCTTTGTGCGATTCTCGCACTTACGGTGAGGAAAATGATCGGTTCCCCTCAAAATATTTGCTACACGAACAAATATATTTTTTCCGAGATGGCGTCGATCGGGAAACCTGGCAGCATACAATACTTGTGCAGCCCTTGCATTTTTTCTACATTCATCATAAATTATTACCATATCAAAATATTCTTCGTTAGAAAACGTAAACATAATTATGGAATTTGAAGATGCACAGACGATTTTCAAAACTGAAACTGTCAACTGACAGAAACTTGACAGACACTTCATTACGCGTTTGTTTTCATGGCATGATAAATGTTTCACATGATTCTTAATCAACGACTGTGATAAGTTGGTCCCCCTTACAATTTAGTGTACAGCGTATCGCATTATTTCGGCGTTATCTGCATTATTTTTGTGGAAGAACAATCAGAACTACAAAAGATAGGTTGGTAGCAGTCTTAATAAAAGTCATCACAAATATGTCATAGAATCCAAAAATGAAATAAAAAATAGGGCATTGCATTTAAAAAATTGAAGTGAGATAGCGCCACCTGGCGGTGATGGGCGTTGATTCAAATCTTTGTGCCAACAAATGTACGCCCTTGGAAGATATTTACAAAAATATTTTCATAATTTAAAAATCTTCATCCGCTCTCGAGATATTGCACTGTCCCATTCCTCGCTGAACACGCTATATATATATATATATATATATATATATATATATATATATATATATATATATATATATATATATATATATATATATATATATATACTTGTACAAAGTGTCTGATAATGAACTCAATAATAATTAAAAGCTGCCCAAAAATTATAAGCTGCTTCTGTACAGAAGAATGTAATTGATAAAGATACCAATTGACAGGTATTTAGCTCGCGTCTAAAGCTGAATAGTAGCGAGGGTGAGAACTTGCATACATTACTACAAAACTATAAACAAAAACGTATTTATTTCTCTGAATAAATGGCAAAGAAAAACAAAGTGTTAGAGCAATAATTTTAAAACATCATTCAATATTTTTGATTCCTTGTGGGTATGCACCCTTCCTAGAGCTGTTGTACGGTCGTGGTCTTGGCCAAACCAGCATTGGAAAGCTTGCCTTACGATCTGTAAGTAATTAAATACAATACAATAATCTTTTTTAGAATTTATTAGCTAATTTGGTATAAGGGGGTTTAAAACTATTGAGTATAAAGTGTTAAAAATATTTAACAAAGTTTGCGAAATGAGTTATTTTATTTTCGAAGTTAAAATCTGGAGATTAGGCTTTAATTAATTTTCAAATTATTAATTACAGAAGAAATTATCGACTTTATCTGGATTTTATTCAAAAGTAAGTTTTGCTTTATCTTTTACCTTTAACAGGAATTAACGTTTAGTAAATTTTAACTTGAGAATAAATCGAATTAATTAAAAAAAAACCCGCCTTAGAAGTCGACGTTCATTTATTTTTCCAAATGAACAAATTTAACTATAAGAGTAACACGAGGGCGCTATCTTAAAAAAGAAAGGAAAAGAAAAAGCCACGTATTTCATTCCCTCCCCAAGGGGGAGGGCGGGCTGCTCGAGCTTTCCGAGCTCCTTCAGCCACAATCAGGGATTCCCAGCATACATACATACATTACATATATACTCATGGTGGGATTAAGGATGGGTGTGGTTAGGATAGGACCGGAAGGAACGGAGTTAGGGTTCTAAGGGGGAAAATACTACCCCAGCATTCGCCTAAACAGCCGCACATGGTGTGTATATACGCAGTGACCATGCCGCTACATGTGTATGAGGAAAACCCCCTGAAAAAACCTCATACAAGGTAGACGGTAACGGGAATCGAACCCATTACCTCTCGAATGCTAAGCAGATCGAGTTACCACTACGCTACCAGCTCGGTCTTAAAAACTTCTGTAGCTTGTTTTTATAGGGACTTGGACATGGGTGGGAGAGTGCGGTACAAATTTAATTGATAAGAGTTGGCAAAGCTAGGATTTATGCGCAATTGACGGAATTTTGGATTTGTAGTGACATAATTTCGCGGATTAATAGGAAGTAGTTACGAAAATTTAATTAGGATTCTTGGGATAAGGATATGTATTATTACAAATTCAAAATATTATTTACAGTAAAATATCGGAATTTTACATCTAAACAGACGCTAAATTACAGATTTTAATACTGAAAATTATTATCCTCTTATATCGCAGGTAAGTTTTTTCCACCTTTTGCCAAACACAAGACGAAAATGCACTTTCCAGAGAAATCAGCACGTTTTGTCAATTTAAATAGTTTTCCTTTAAACTTAATTTTCTAACGCACAAAGTAAGTGTTCCATATATGACCTTCTAATTTAATCGCAATATCTTTCACTTACTTGAACACGATAACATGATCTTTACGGCATCACAATAAATTGCTACGGTAATCGACTACAGTAGCTGGAATCCATACAAAATTACACACAGCCAAACAAGAATTTCCGTGAACGCATTTCCAAATGAATTAGTGCCTGTGGGTCCTGGCAGTGAGTTAGCTGGTGTTTTTTGATCACCTCCACTTCCAAAAATTGTTTCGGCGATAAGACTCTTATTATTCATGGAGTTTTCCACATACTGTTCTGCAACAGTTGCAGACTTCCATCCCCCATGTCTTTTTAAAAAGTCAACAGTCGCACCTGAATGAGGTAGTAGAGATGCAGAGGTTCGTCACCAACAATGTCCTGTATATGGTAACGCATATGGTAGGTTTAAGAATGTTGCAACTTTCTGGGGCAGTTTTCCAAATATATTCTTTCCTACAGGTTGCGCTGTACACTGCTTGTTAACGTAACGAACAAAAAATCTTGAATGGGAAGTTTCGGCTTTTCTCAATGACATATATTTCTTGCAAATTTTTGTATAACTAATAATACTTCTATCTGAATCTTTTACAACGAAGTTCCTCTCTGTTCCATTTTTGGTAGCTCTAATGTTAACAAGAAGTCTGTTGCCCAAATCAGTCACATGATTAATTGACAATTCGACTAATTGAAGTCCACTACAAGCCCCTGCCACACCAAATATGAGTACTACCTACAAAAAAATCATTTTTAAAAGTAGATACAATGATTTTTGGACATACTCACTTTTGTCATTAAAAATGTGCCCTCTGAAGCTTCCTTTAGAAACGTATCAATCTGTTCTATAGTTAGTACCTTTGACTTCTTCGCTTTGTAACCAAAATTTTTCCTTTTCAAAAGCGTCGTCAATTTGTAGAATTTACTTATATCAACATTATGTTTAATGTTAAGCATAGTTTTTAACATTGAATACTGGGCCCACAATGTAGAAGCAGCAAATTTGTTTACCTTTTCATTAAAAATACCAACAAAGCATCTTCGTTAAAATTTGTAATTTTCTTTCCACAGCACCACCTTAAAAATATATCATACTCTTTATCGTAAATTTTACGAGATTTGGAAGGCGGTAAGTTTTCTAAAGCCTCTTCAGCGACTTTTTCTAGATCAAATTCGTCGTACATATTTATTACCCTTTTGTAAAAATTTTTTCAAACATGACTACCGCTGTTTACTAATTCCCATTCTAACCGACTGTTTTTTTTTCAAATAGCAAGATTTCTAAATAATTTAATACAAATTTCTTACATTGATACGAACAAATTTGGAATTATTGTACATAAAAAATAAATACCTTGGAAGTGCAAAAAATAGTGTATACACTTCGGGACCAAAGTGCCTAAACCCCCTTGAGTGGTTGTTGCCCTCGGGCTTTGCCCTCGAAGCAACAAACCCCACTTGCGGGATTAAATGCTGCACTTTGGTTCCTCTATATATAATATACTATCATATAAATCTACACGTTTCGATGACAATTATAGTTATCGTCCTCAGTACTGGTAATCCTTCAAGAATTGTTCAATATGTTAGAATAAATAAATCCAACCGTGACATCTAATTTTACTAATGGATAACTAGATCCTCAATAAAATTACAAGTGCCTTGAATAGGACAAATCAGAACCACCTCTATCGGTCGAAGGCTAATAGTGAAAAATGTCATAATCAATGAGCAAATTTATCAAAATTTAATCAAAGTATGATGTAAGTTTAGAGTTGTGAAAAACTTTAATTTCACATGAAAAAAAGCATTCACAAATAGAAACTTGACATATCGATTAAAGATCTAGTCAAATCTAACAAAGAAGTAGTTCTTTGTTAACAAGTGTAGCTATTATTTTAGAGTGAAAACAAAATGTAGTACGTTTACTGTAATTTTCAGTTTGATTTTAATTATAATTCTAATTTCAACTACGTATGGTAAATTATTACAGTGCTGTTGTAACGTAACACATAATTGGTAAAGCAGTTATTTCAAGATCTATGAAAAAACACAGTAAAATACCTAGGCATATCAAAAGCTAAAATTAAAATTAACAAGTAACGTTGTGTCATTTTCTAATTATAAAACGTCAACTTTTTTTTAATGGAGACCTTGTTGCCTATAGAAGTTATTGGGATATTCATATATCTCAATAACTTTACGTTGTAAACAAGCATAATATTGAATTTGTCTTGACAATGCTTCCACATTATCGAATTGAGTGTCAGAATTTAAGTTACTTAAAGCATGCTCAGCAACCGCAGATTTCTCTGGTTGACCAAATCTAAGAATCTCACATGTTCTTGACGTCTTGTATCAAAAGTAAGTTCTGTGGTTCCAAACTATAGTTTTCCACAAGAACAAGTTAACCTATACACTCTGAAAAATGATAATGGGTTTATAACATATTTAGATTCCCTCAAAAATTCTTAGTTTTTCTTGCGTATTTAAAAACAGTCATAATGCCTTGATTAATAAGAATTTTTCAATTCTATCTGTAACATAAGTTATAAAAAGAAGAAAGGCAGTACCAACATTAAGCACTAGTTTTTCTGTATGGTTATACAAGAGCTTGTCTACTTTTGTTCTTAAATTGTCATTGGGGCGTGTAACTTCCAACCTCCCACCACTTCGATCCTTACGGATAGCAACCCAGGTAAAACATCAAAATTGACAAAATTATGTAACAGGCCTAGACAAATGTAAAACATGAATAGCGGCCCAAGTTTCAATATAAACATTCTGCAATGATGGAGCATTATCCTGTTTTCATATTGGTAAAATTTCAATCTAGATTGTACCAATTATCAGTATTGCACCAATCATAAACAACTAAAATTATAGAAATGTGGTAGAACAATATTGGTACTGTGTAGAAGTGCGATTGTATCGCCATATAAAATCCACATATCATACCAATTTATGATATATTTTACCTATCGCAGGTCAACTACTTTAATCTCATTATCAATGTTAGACTTCTTTCATTATTCGCGCTGATATGATATCAGTGTTATCGTGAATTTCGCTGCTAATGGCCTGATCAGTGGTATGACACACAATAAAATACTATTTGAACTCATATTTAGAAAAAAGTTTATATTTATACACAATTGGCTATATTCTTGGCAATAACCTACTTAAATTTTGAAATGTACGTATACAGCCTAATGCATAACAATATAACAAAAAATAAAAACAGCCATTAGAGTTGACTAAATTAATTAAGCATTAAACAAGTAAACCACCAATACTGTACGAAACGTGCGAATATTTCGACAACATGTTTCTGTAAAGTTACACGCTATCTCATTAATTAAAATTATAATTAGGAATATTGAATGACAGACTTTATTAGATAAGCACAGCATAAGCGCTAAAACACATTTTCAAGCAAACATAAAAAACGTACAAATATCATCTTAATACCTAAAAACAAAACAAAAAATTCTATTATGCATTAAATTGATTAAATTGTGCACATAATAGAAAAGTAAGCCATCATGATATCACAGATTACTTTTATGCAACGAGTGCCGCCTGTGTTATACTTTTTAAAAGAAATATCGAAAAATGGCAGGTAAGTTTCTAGTTTTTTTGATTCATAAAGCATTCGGTAATACATTTTTATTGCCACCAAAGTGTAATTACATGAAAAAGGTATCATTTTGGTAATTATTGGGTAGTGTGTTCCTACTTTAAGACATTAGGAATTAGAGATGTCTTCTCTTTTTTTTGCAGGCCGTAAATGGGACATGTACAGAAAATTAGAAAACATGAATTCAACTGATCTTTTAGATTAAGACGAAATTCCTGATGACAACGAGAGTGAGATGGATAAGTTAGTGAAGATGAGATTTAAGAGAATAGGGTTGTAAATAATTTGTTGCTACCAGGAATCAAAGATGTTTTTGACATAGAATCTATACCAGTAATTTTTTACGACAGAAATAACTTATTACTAAACAATGCAGCCCAATTGGCTAATTGGAGTAGCGAAGGTAAGTATCCCTCTCAGCGATTAGAGCTCGAGAATTGGCGAACAAAATATTATGTGCTAAATCTGATTCATTTGAAACAGTTTGCTGAAATATCGGGATCTACAGATATGTTCCTGTCTATTTTTCCTTGTCCACTTATGGAACACGTCATGTTTCAAACAAATTTATATTCTTTGCAATAATCTGGAAGCAATCCCAATGGCTTTGTTCTAACCAATCACAAAGAAATAAAGGGTTTTATCTCCATAAATTTGATAATTGGCATAAAAAGCTACCTAGTTATCGAGATTATTGGTCATCCAAGCCCGAACTAAAAGAGTCGTAGGTAAGCTCAATTATGTCAAGAGATCAATTTTCTTGTCAAACATACATCTAAATGATAACTCACTTTAGCCGGACAGGGATTCTCCCAATTTTGGCAATCTTTATAAATTACGCCCGTTACTAGACCAGAATGCCCTAAAACCCAATAAGAACCAAGATATCGACGACTCAATGATCAGATTCAAGGGACGTAGCTTCCTAAAACAATACGAGATGCCAAACAAGCAAATAAAGCGAGGCTACAAGGTTTGGATTAGACCAGAAGAATCTGGATATGTATACCAGTTTCAAATTTACGTCGGTAAAGTTGGGCAGGTAACAGAAAATAATCTAGGTAGTAGAGTTAGTTGATGATGACCTGACAAGTGACTTGATTGGAAAAGGGTACATTATTCCACTTCCATAATTTTTCAACTCTGCCGAACTCCAAAAAGACCTGGTAGACTACAAATGTTGAAAAGGGGCGATTACGATTGGCGGATTAGTATGGACGGTCCGACTATTGTAAAATGGATGGATAGTAGACGAGTCCCCTTCTTAGAGTAATTATTTTAATCAACCGAAACTCAATCCGTTGCTGCAAAAAGAAAGATGGTTATATTGAAGAGGTTTCGTGTCCTGAATTAGTGAAGAACTATAATGATCGCATGGGATATGTCGAGAAGATGAAAGTATGCTATGAGGTAGACAGAAAGTCGAAAAAATGGTGGCATAGTATTTTATTTTATTTTGTCGAATTATTGCTAGTAAACGCCTTCGTTTTGTACAAAAAAAAGAACATTCCCAAGCCCAACTTTCTCAACTATTCCGTATTTCTGTTGCAATTGGATTGATGGGAGCTCAAGGAAACTCTTGCAGAAGAGGTAGGCCATCAGCTTCACCATCAAACCATTTCAAACGTACGGTGCCGTACGAAATTCGGTACGATTCTTGTACTCACGTGCCTAGTCGTGGAAAGCCAAGAAGATGTGCTCAATGTAGCACCAAATCGAAGCGCCTTAAGTACAAATGGTACTGTACTTATTATGCTGCTCCAATAAAAAATTTTCTTTAGAATACCATAAAAAGTAAGTTATACTATATATGTATATGTATATATATATATATATATATATATATATATATATATACATATACATATACATATTGTAGGTAGCACACTACGAAAATTTGATGAATACATTGAAAATATTCCGATTAAAATTGTTGTCACGATAGCAAAAGTTAATTACTAAAAGTTATTATATAATAATTGTTATTTGAGAATGGTTGGTATTTCTTTGTTTTTGTAAGAAATTTGTGTAGGGGTTTAACTGAGGGCGGCCCTCAACCAGATGTTTTAAGTTGCAGGTGGAGGCTAAACTGCCTTTATCGAAGGGCAAGACAAATCACTAAATATGTTTATAAAGGCGTTTTGAAAATAAAAATGTCAGTATTATACGAAAAATTACACCGCGGTCAAAGCATAAGTTGTTCAGGGATTGAAATGTGATATTTGAAATACAGGATTTCTACGGTTGATTGCACATGTTAATTAGAAATAATGTTTCTTTGTATAATTAAAGTCAAAAGCGTTCACACGAAATAGTTTTATTGCTTTTGTTAGTTGATATAGAAAATAGGGGGTGAGGGAATAAAAACGTTTTGTTGGGCTTAGAAAGGGGAGTTTGATTAGAATTTTCAAAGCGTGCGGGAGTAAGATTGGAGATCGATTCGGTGTTTGTTTAATTAGATCTTCTTTTCGTTGTTTTGTGTTAATCGATAAATCTGAGTATTTAACCATTTGTGCTGGTGAAAGCTTAAAAGAATAACCTACATTGATAATGTAAGTAAAAGAAAAGATTTTACGGTTTGTGAAATTACACAGAAAAGGTCATTTTACCTACTCATTTAAATTGTTCAAGCCAAACTGAAACCCGGACCTGCAACACTGTTGTGTTCATTGAAATTACGCAGCATAGCGAAGCACGCTCTCTTTTCTCTTTATGTGTTCTATTTTGTGTATTGATAATTCCAACCTGTATTTATAATGAAAAAACCACAAACGATCATAGGTATAAAGTCAGAAGCTGACCCTAATGATCTAATTATTTATATATTTATCCAAATGTCCCTCTTGTTACCGTTATATGCCTATATGTCTATATTTTTGTGTTTTGTTTTATGCCTAAGAAGAATTGAGAGCGTTATTATCTTGCATTTGTAATAATAAGTACTAATCATGTTGGTGAATCGGTGTTGCAGGACTCTATGTCAGATGTTATACTTTGAATGGTTTTTCTGTGTAATCCATTGTATCATTCATTGTTACTGTACATGTGTATCATTTGTCGTGCTCGTATCCACAAATTTGCATGTGTAACGTACTTGCCCTTTTTCATTTGTGTCTACTTAAATAATCTGTAACCTGTTTAATTTTCTGTTGTTATTTTTTTTTATGTAGGTTGAATTTGTAATATGTATTACTAGAGTGCTTAATGTATTTTGTTGTTAATAACCGCCCTGATTGGTTAAACAAAAGGGCCACATGATCGGGATTACACTTTTCCTTTTCTTTTTTTTTTTAGATTGATTGACGATCTTATTGTGGATACGATCACACTGCTTATATTTATTGCCTTTATGTGTAGTTATTGAAATTGCCTTGCATTTTATTTTGGTGATATTTAAATTTTGTAAGGTACGCCTTCTTAACTTGATTTAATGATGTCCTTTGTTTTTTTTTGTGTTCTGTTTATGTCCGGTAGTCCCACACCCTGTATAATGCTTTATATGTAATTATTTAACTAAAAGCAGACAGGAATTGGTTCCAAAAGGGATCCCCTGTTTGTTATTTATTACTTGTTTATTTTTGCTTTAATTTGAATACCATTTATAGACCTGATTTTATGTTTATTTGTGACTAAACGTCGTTTTAGGCAATGTGATAGATTTTGTACGCCTTTAATACCATAGAGTAGTGTTGATACCTATTTAACCCTTTGGTTGCGATTCACTTGTGTTATCTTATTTTTGTGTTTTTCTTTGTGTGATTATTATCGGAATAAAGGGAGTTTTCTTGGTGATTCTTTTTCTCCCGATGTAAATAGGATGACGAGCGAATCACCAGGTAGCGCAACTCGTTCATCTCAATTACAGTTTTGTTTCATTTAATTACCTCCCACCTTATGCAACAAATTAACCTTATCCGACCCTATCTCCTGCACATTACAGAACGTAGGTTATTTGCCCCCTAGACGATCACTGTTTTTTTTTATCAGGTTAGAATTTTGCTAGTTCTAGATCAGATTTGTAAATCAACTCTGACTATTTAATCACGGCCAGTAAGGGAGATTTAAGCTATTAATTGGAGTAAGCCTAACATTAGCCGACGTAGCATCATTCTCAGTGACATCAATTTAAGCAATTAATCATAGCATCTTATCAGTCAAATTAAGATGCATCCTTTAGCTATTGTTTTGTCTCTTGAATTTGCATTAATGCGAACAAGTTCAAATTACACGTTTAGCATGATAGGGTACGTCTGGGTTACTACAGAGTGGTGCCGTGACCAGGATAAGGTTTTTGTTGCATTTAGGGGCGTGGTTGATTTCTTTTTCATTTTATTCACCGCAAATTCCCATTTTGATTAATTAAAAGAAAGGGAAAGGATGGAAAGAAAAAAAAGGAGGCTGAATTGTCGACATTTGAATAAATCAATGTAGGGTTTGCTTTTGAGCCAGTAATATTTTATTGAAAAGCACTTATGGAGGTGAAGGGTGATGTAAGTCTATTATGAAGGGCAAGAGGGGAAAACAATGTCCGCGTACAAGTAAAACAAATAAATAACTTTTTTTTCTCTCAAATTGCAGCTAATCTAGAAGGCGCTGACTTCTTGATTATTAAAGCACAATATTTGATTGAGGACAGTCATATTGTCCTATAGGCTTTAGTACTAAATTTTAGCGTATTACACCACCATATTATTGGTGTCAAGTCTTGCTGTTGACAATCGATACTGGTTATGTAACGTATTTTGGGAAGGGTGAATGTTTATTTATGGTAATCCGCAAAGACCTCATAGGTACAAGTGCCTAACGCCGCCTATTGTGTGTCAAGGAAAGCCGAAGTATGTACTCGTTGAGATATAATATATAAATACTAACCATGTGTATGTAAGGCCGAACTGCGTTACCTTCCAGTTTGCTAATTGTCGTTACAGCTCGTGGTTATGTAACACATTTTGGGGGAGGGTGAATGTGTATTTATGGTGAACCGCAAAGACCTCATAGGTACAAGTGCCTAACGCCGCCTATTGTGTGTCAAGGGACGCCAAAGTATGTTATCGTTGATATATAATATGTAAATACAATTTTTTATGTACTGCTGAAAGGTGAACCGCTAAGACCTCATAGGTACAAGTGCATTATGCCGCCTATTGTGTGTCAAGGAACGCCAAGCTATACTATCGTTGATATATAATATGTAAATACAATTTGTATGTACGGCTGAAATGTGTTACCTTCCACTTTGCTAATTGTAGGTACCTGTCGCTTAAGATGTTGTGGTGTCATACCTATTATTTGTATTGGCAGATAACTATGGTTTTTTTGTTTTGATCATTCAGAGGTCAGCAACCTTCGAAGATTTTATTTATTATTACATTTTTATTTTTTTTTTTACCCAATAAAAAGTATGAATTGTTAAACATAGAACCGACAGTTCTGATTTAAGGGAATTGGTAGGGTGGTCACTGAGCAATAAATTATTAGTAGTTGATCGCCTCCTTTTTGCTCAAATTTGCAATGGTACTATTTTAATAAGCAGTAATACCTGTCAAACGACGGGTTAGTCACAAGAATTTTTTTTATTTTTTTTTGTTCTGCTCAGCGGGGCAACTCTGTGCTTTCAGGGTAATACTATTAAGGACGGTTTAAAGGGGCGTACCTGTAACTAAGATAATACTAATTTTTGTTTGTTTATGAGAATAATTATGGACCAAGCGGAAGCTCTTGGAGTGGAGATGGATGCCACCCGTCAAGATGCCCATGATGGACATAACCAGATGGCAGGATCCGGAGATGGCAGCCAGAAGGACGCCGAAATGGAGGGTCTCAAGGAGGTTGTACGAAATCAGGGAAGATTGCTGGAAACACTCCTCGAACAGAGCGCGATGATGCAAAGGACCATCGAAAAGCTTGTTGCGACACCCGGACCCGGCAGTCCAAATGGTGCACAGGGTTCGGGCCTATCCGCGCACAAAGTACCATCATCGGATCTTTATGAAGGTCAGTCACTTAGTGTTAGAAATATTAACTCTGCACGGTTTATGACTTCCACCCCGCGTAAAGTGAACGGCGATGGCAATACACTCCCTGATCATGAACAATCGTCTCAAATCGCTGATGTTAGCTTTTCAGGTGCTGAATGTCGCAATATCCTGTTGGCGCTATCTAGCAAAACTAGGTCTCCTTTAAAATTGGAGAAGCCCATTTTTCGCGGTAACCATGCGGTGCATCCCGTGCTTTTCTTGCGTAAATTTGAGCAGTTTGCGGAAGCCTATCACTTGTCGGGTGAGGATTACTTGCGAGCGGTGCAAACGTGTTTAGAAACCGGTGCACAAAGTTGGCCGTTGATAAACGAGGTCGATTGCCGAGATTACGGTTCGTTTAGGAAGAACTTTTTGGCGTATTTTAGGTCTCCCGAAAAGCAGGTTGTTGAACGCAATAAACTATACAACATGCGTTATCACCCGGACGGCAGACTGTCTCTTGCCGAGTATTTTCTTAAACAAATTAATGACTATCGCCTTTTTGACCCTCCCATCGCAGAGGAAGTTATTCTGTATGAAATTATGCGCCAATATCCTACTGCCACCCAATCGTTATGGGGAGTCTGTTCAGACCGGAGTTTGAATGGCGCTCTTTCCTTTTTAGAAAGGTTATCGGCTATTGAAGCAAGGAAACCGAGAAATGAGGTTGGGAGAGTGCAGGCAGTCAATACTACTGGTGGAGTACCGGCATCGTTGCCGCCTTTCAACGTACCCCCGCCATATTGGATCCCTGATGCGACGCATCCTCGCTCTTCGGGAAACGACCCTTGGGGAAACTAAAGTGGGATGGTTTCTCTTACGCCCCAAATTTTACTCCCACTAAAGGTAGCGCCAAGCCTAGATGCCCGCTTATTAGATTTGTAAAACCAGGTTTCAAAAATAGTAAGAGTTCTAGCAGTTCTCAAACTCCCAGCCTAAATTTTAATTCTGTGCTACGCGTAGGCCCTCCATGTGACCCTCGGGAATTAAATAGATTGTATTCGAAGGGTGTCAAACTAATTCAGGGGTGCGGGTGGAAATTTGGGACCGGGTTGGGAGCCAACAACAAGGGTATTAAGAACCCGTTGCAGTTGGTCCGATGGGATTCAAGTGCCCCTGCACAGGAATCCGAATTTTTGTCTTACGCGTCGGTAGTGCCTCTCTCCACATTACAAAACAACGGTAGTCCAACAGACCTAACCAAAGTTCGGCCATTGCCCCATATTTATATCAAGTGTAGTAATATCTCCCTATTGAGTCTGTTAGATTCGGGAAGCGCTGTTACTTGCATCAGTGAGGAGTGCTATTTCAAAATTAGTCAGTGGGAAAAATTCTCTAGACTTCCGGTAACGGGTATACAGCTGCGAGGAGCGGTGGGACAAAGGAGTGCTAGGGTCAGGTACCAGGTGTGGATCCCCTTTTCAATTGGGAATATACCCGTTACGTTTGAACATTCTTTTTTGGTTATTAAAGGTTTAATCCGGCCCGTCATACTGGGGATAGATTGGCTGTATTCTGTATCGGGGAGGATAAATTTGGTGGATGATGTCCTAACCGTCCTCAATGACGGAACAGAATATTCTATCCGTTTCAATATCACTGACCAGTGCGTCGATCCAACGATCACGGACCCTGTATCGCTTTTCCAAACGGCGTCACGTTGCTCCGAGCCTAGCAAGGTCATGTTGGATGTTACGAAGGAAATGGAAGAAAAGATAAAAAACATTCCCAATATAGACCCTAGTCAGCGTCAGCAATTCAAGGTTTTACTCGAGGAGTATAGACAACTCTTTAGCGATATCCCGAGTCGTACCAACAAATATACGCATGTTATTAAGCTGCACGACACCACCCCATTTTTGCGTCGACCCTATCCTATACCCTTTTGTTTGAGAGCGTCTGTGGAGGAGGAAATTAATCGCATGTTAAGGTTGGGTGTCATCAAAAGAGAGGCGACGGAATATGCCAGTCCCATGACTGTTGTCAAGAAGAAAGACGGGAGTGTTCGCATATGTTTGGATGCGCGGTTTTTGAATTCGCGAATGGTCTCGGATTATGAGTCTCCGGTACCACCCGAGGAAATTTTAACGTCTTTTTCTAGAGTCCGATACATAACAACCATAGATTTAACCGCTTCTTATTGGCAGATCCCATTAAGCGAAGACAGTAAGCAATATACGGGATTTTTGTTTAACGGGAGGTCTTACACTTATCAAGTCCTACCTTTTGGTTTAAAAACGGCTGTCGGTTCTTTCTCGCGAGCTATGGATGTGATTATAGGGCCCCAATTACGCCAGTTTGTATTCAATTACGTTGATGATCTTTTCGTCGTCTCTGAATCATTTTGTGACCATATGCAACATCTTAGGAAACTTTTTGCGCGATTTAAGGAGGCCAATGTAACCATAAACGTTAGGAAAACGGATTTTTTATTGCCAGAGGTAAAGTTTTTGGGACACGTTATAACTACTAGGGGCGTTAAATCTGATCCTGAAAAATTGTCTTCGATACAACAGTTCCCTAGGCCAAGAAATGTGAAACAATTGAGAGCTTTTATTGGGTTGTGTAGCTATTATCGTCGATTTGTCCAACGTTACAGTTACCTCATTGCGCCTTTGTTGAGGTTACTCCAGAAGAGGGTTAAATGGTATTGGGGAGAGGCGGAACAGCAAAGGTTTGAACAAACCAAAAGGTTATTTTGAGTACCGTCATGCTATCTTTCCCGGATTTTCGAAACCCTTCTACCTACAGGCGGACAGTTCCGAGTTGGCTGTCGGGGTTGAATTGTATCAACTTAGCAAGGAGGGCGAACATCAGGTTATAGGGTTTGCTAGTCGCGTCCTTCACGGGCCCGAATTGCTATATACGGTCACCGAAAAGGAATTGTTGGCTATTATTTTCGGATTAAAGAAATACCGTACGCTAGTTTTGGGCTATCGTGTTGTAATTCGCACTGATCATTGGTCGTTAAAATTTCTTCACCATTGTCGGCTTCTGAACGATCGCCTAACGCGATGGTCGCTATATTTATCGCAGTACGATTATACGATCGAACACATCAAGGGGCGTGACAACGTAGCGGCGGACACTCTATCTCGATTTACGGAGGGTTTGTCGGACGCCCACTTAGTACATAACGAGGCGAAAAACCCTATAGTAGCTCACACTCGTGTTACTGGTCTATTGTGCGCCTTTGAAAGAGAGTTTTCCAAGGATATTTGTAAACAGCTCGGGAATGTATCTAAACTGCAGAAGGAGGATTACTTTTTGGTTTCCTTATATCAATTCTATACCGGGACCCCGGTATAGAATTGACATAAGGAAACCAAAACCGTATTAGACAAAACCCAAAACAGGTTGGTTAATGATTTTCAGTTGATCGGCGACATTTTACTGTATAAGGATGCTTCGGGAAGTTGCCGAATAGCATTGCCCGCGGTTCTAGTCACTGATGTGATTCGGTCTTTGCATCAATATTACGGCCACTTTGGCACCTCCAAGTTATGCGCCCTCTTAAAGCGGTGGTTTTATTTTCGTAAATTCCGAACAACCATTTTCAGGGTCATCCAAAGTTGTGATTTGTGTCAGAAGACTAAATCCCCTAATAGGACGTTAACTGGGCCGCTTCAGGTAATTTCAGCCGCGGCTCCGGGTGATTTGGTGTTTGTAGATTATTATGGACCGTTGCCAGAAGGAAGGGGCAAAGTTGCTTATATTTTTGTGGTAATTGACTGTTTTTCCAAGTTTTTACGGCTCTACCCAGTACGCAGGGCTACTGCAAGGATCTCCGTAAAGTGCATATTCCAAGACTACATCAGGTATATTCCTATTAAGACTAATTTATCGGACCACGGAACCCAGTTTACGGCGGCGTACTGGCAAAAATCGCTTAAAAGCAATGGTATTCGTGTTACTTTTTCTTCCATACGACATCCCGCATCTAATCCGGCGGAGCGGGTTATGAGGGAACTAAGCAGGTTGTTTAGGGTCTATTGTCAAAATGCACACGCTAGTTGGGCTAATCACGTGAAGGATATAGAGTGTTTATTTAATATCATCCCCCATTTAAGCACGGGCTGCCCCCCTTTCGACATTGTAAATATCCCGCGCCCGAGGGACCATTTCGCCACTTGCCTGGGGAAAATATTGCCTATCTCCACCGCTGAACCGCAGGCTGTGATTTGGAATAAAGTCAGAGAGAACTTGGACAGAAGTGCAAGGGAGCGCGTCAGAGGTTTCAAACACCAAGGTGACCGACTGTGTATCGACGACTACGTTTTGCTTAAGGAAAGCAATATTTCGGACGCCTCGAAGAAACAAATATCCAAGTTTCTCCCCTTATATTCTGGACCCTTTCGTATTGTAGCCAAACCCTACCCGAACGTGTACCGTTTGTTGGATGAAGAGATGGACTCTATAAAGGGAAATTATAATATTGCTAACCTGAAGTTTTATCATAGGCCCGAATCCTAGGAATATCGACGGCTGTGCCCTAGGCACTTGCTCGTCCGCAAATAAGTGGAAACCTGGTTGTATACACCCATTATTTTTCTTTTTCTATTTTATTTAATATTGTTTTTCTGATATTATTTATGCATGGGTCATTTATCATAATTTCTCCTGGTTTACTGAGCATGTCGTCTAATAGACGTTTGGATTGCTTAGTTAATATGTTTACTAATTACGCTTTGTTGTAGTGCAAAGGAAAATAATTCGTGGCGAAGGATTACGAAGACCACGATTCAAAACGAAGGATGTTGAAAACTCTCCGAATGTTCACGAACAAACATCGTCAAGCTTTCAAAGGGGCGTTCTGTAGGTAGCACACTACGAAAATTTGATGAATACATTGAAAATATTCCGATTGAAATTGTTGTCGCGATAGCAAAAGTTAATTACTGAAGGTTATTATATAATAATTGTTATTTGAGAATGGTTTGTATTTCTTTGTTGTTGTAAGAAATTTGTGTAGGGTTTTAACTGAGGGCGGCCCCCAACCAGATGTTTTAAGTTGCAGGTGGAGGCTAAACTGCCTTTATCGAAGGGCAAGACAAATCACTAAATATGTTTATAAAAGCGTTTTGAAAATAAAAATGTCAGTATTATACAAAAAATTACACCGCGGTCAAAGCATAAGTTGTTCAGGGATTGAAATGTGATATTTGAAATACAGGATTTCTACGGTTGATTGCACATGTTAATTAGAAATAATGTTTCTTTGTATAATTAAAGTCAAAAGAGTTCACACGAAATAGTTTTATTGCTTTTGTTAGTTGATATAGAAAATAGGGGGTGAGGGAATAAAAACGTTTTGTTGGGCTTAGAAAGGGGAGTTTGATTAGAATTTTCAAAGCGTGCGGGGGTAAGATTGGAGATCGATTCGGTGTTTGTTTAATTAGATCTTCTTTTCGTTGTTTTGTGTTAATCGATAAATCTGAGTATTTAAACCATTTGTGCTGGTGAAAGCTTAAAAGGATAACCTACATTGATAATGTAAGTAAAAGAAAAGATTTTACGGTTTGTGAAATTACACAGAAAAGGTCATTTTACCTACTCATTTAAATTGTTCAAGCCAAACTGAAACCCGGACCTGCAAAACTGTTGTGTTCATTGAAATTACGCAAGCATAGCGAAGCACGCTCTCTTTTCTCTCTTTATGTGTTCTATTTTGTGTATTGATAATTCCAACCTGTATTTATAATGAAAAAACCACAAACGATCATAGGTATAAAGTCAGAAGCTGACCCTAATGATCTAATTATTTATATATTTATCCAAATCTCCCTCTTGTTACCGTTATATGCCTATATGTCTATATTTTTGTGTTTTGTTTTATGCCTAAGAAGAATTGAGAGCGTTATTATCTTGCATTTGTAACAATAAGTACTAATCATGTTGGTGAATCGGTGTTGCAGGACTCTATGTCAGATGTTATACTTTGAATGGTTTTTCTGTGTAATCCATTGTATCATTCATTGTTACTGTACATGTGTATCATTTGTCGTGCTCGTATCCACAAATTTGTATGTGTAACGTACTTGCCCTTTTTCATTTGTGTCTACTTAAATAATCTGTAACCTGTTTAATTTTCTGTTGTTATTTTTTTTTATGTAGGTTGAATTTGTAATATGTATTACTAGAGTGCTTAATGTATTTTGTTGTTAATAACCGCCCTGGTTGGTTAAACAAAAGGGCCACATGATCGGAATTACACTTTTCCTTTTCTTTTTTTTTTTAGATTGATTGACGATCTTATTGTGGATACGATCACACTGCTTATATTTATTGCCTTTATGTGTAGCTATTGAAATTGCCTTGCATTTTATTTTGGTGATATTTAAATTTTGTAAGGTACGCCTTCTTAACTTGATTTAATGATGTCCTATGTTTTTTTGTGTTCTGTTTATGTCCGGTAGTCCCACACCCTGTATAATGCTTTATATGTAATTATTTAACTAAAAGCAGACAGGAATTGGTTCCAAAAGGGATCCCCTGTTTGTTATTTATTACTTGTTTATTTTTGCTTTAATTTGAATACCATTTATAGACCTGATTTTATGTTTATTTGTGACTAAACGTCGTTTTAGGCAATGTGATAGATTTTGTACGCCTTTAATACCGATAGAGTAGTGTTGATACCTATTTAACCCTTTGGCTGCGATTCACTTGTGTTATCTTATTTTTGTGTTTTTCTTTGTGTGACTATTATCGGAATAAAGGGAGTTTTCTTGGTGATTCTTTTTCTCCCGATGTAAATAGGATGACGAGCGAATCACCAGGTAGCGCAACTCGTTAATCTCAATTACAGTTTTGTTTCATTTAATTACCTCCCACCTTATGCAACAAATTAACCTTATCCGACCCTATCTCCTGCACATTACACAACGTAGGTTATTTGCCCCCTAGACGATCACTGTTTTTTTTTATCAGGTTAGAATTTTGCGAGTTCTAGATCAGATTTGTAAATCAACTCTGACTATTTAATCACGGCCAGTAAGGGAGATTTAAGCTATTAATTGGAGTAAGCCTAACATTAGCCGACGTAGCATCATTCTCAGTGACATCAATTTAAGCAATTAATCATAGCATCTTATCAGTCAAATTAAGATGCATCCTTTAGCTATTGTTTTGTCTCTTGAATTTGCATTAATGCGAACAAGTTCAAATTACACGTTTAGCATGATAGGGTACGTCTGGGTTACGACAATATACATATATGCAAGGTGTCCGGAAAAATATGGGAAATCTCTCGGATTCAGATAGAAGACGAAAAAATAACATGTCAAGTTCCGATGATTTTTTTCATCCAGACCCTCCCTACGGAGATGTGAGCCAACACCCTGTATGATAAAGATCTAAAAAAAAATATTTTTGGGTAGCTTGAACCTTTGCCTAAGAAAAAGGTATACTTGTTTAGTATCGATAAAATGAAGTATTTTCTAGAACAAAAATAATGAACGACTTAATGTTTCATAATTAATAAATTACTAAAAAAAAATTAAGTCAGTGTTTTTTCGAATTTTTACGAGAAAACACACAAGGTATAATTGTATTTCTTGTTCATTTTATTTATCTTCACTCAAAAAAACATATGTCAAACATTCCTATGATACGAAATAGATAAATAATCTGCATTTTAGAA
>JARFJB010002435.1:302500-310000 GCA_036346205.1 Vesta saturnalis | reverse complement strand
GACACACAGACAACACAAGACACACAGACACACAACACACAGACACACAGCACACAGGCACACAGACACAAGACACACAACACAAGACACACAGACCACAGACACACAGACACACAAACAGACACACGACACAAGACACACAGACACAAACAAGACCACAGACACACAAGACACACACACACACAAGACACACACAACACACAGACACACAGACACACAGACACACAAAGACACACAGACACACATACACACAGACACACAGACAGACAGACACACAGACACACAAGACACACAGACACACAGACACACAGACACACAGACACACAGACACACAGACACACAGACACACAACACAGACACACAGACACACAGACACACAGACACACAGACACACAGACACACAGACACACAGAACACACAGACACACAGACACACAGACACACAGACACACAGACACATACAGACACACAGACACAGACACACAGACACACAGACACACAGACACACAGACACACAAGACACAGACACAAGACACACAGACACACAGACACAGACACACAGACACACAGACACACAGTACACACAGACACACAGACAGACACAGACACACAGACACACAGACACACAGACACACAGACACAAGACACACAGACACACAGACACACACACAGACACACAGACACACACAGACACACAGACACACAGACACACCCACAGACACACAGACACAAGACACACAGACACACAGACACACAGACACACAGACACACAACACAGACACACAGACACACAGACACACAGACACACAGACACAGACATGACACACAGACACACAACACACAGACACAGACACACAGACACACAGACACACAGCACACAGACACACAGAACAACAACAGACACACAGACACACAGACACACAGACACACAGACACAAGACACACAGACACACAGGCACACAGACACACAGACACATACACATAGACACACGACAGACACACAGACACACAGACACACAGACCCACAGACACACAGACACACAGCACACAGACACACAGACACACAGCACACAGACACAAGACACATACATAGACACACAGACACAGACACACAGACAGACACACAGACACAGACACACAGCACACAGACACACAGACACACAGACACACAGACACACAGACACAGAAACAGGACACACAGGCACACAGACACACAGGCCACAGACACACAGACACATGACACACAGACACAGACACACACACAGACACACAGTACACAGACACACAGACACAGACACACAGACACAGCAACACACAGACACACAGACACACAGAAACACAGACACACAGACACAGACAGACACACAGACACACAGACACACAGACACACAGACACACAGACACACACACACACACAGACACACAGACAATACACACAGACACACAGACACAATACACAGACACAAGACACAGACATACAGACACAGACACACAGACACACAGACACACAGACAACGACACAGACACAGACACACAGACACACAGACACACAGACACAAGATACAATACACACAGACACAGACACAGACAGACACACAGACACACAGACACACAGACACATGACACACAGACACAGACACACAAAGACACAGTCACAACACAGATACAGACACAGACACAGACACACAGATCACAGCACACAAGACACACAGACACAAGACACACACAAGACACAGACACACAGACACACAAACACACAGACACAAGACACACAAGACACAAGACAACAGACACACAGACACAAAACAACAGACACAAAGACACAAGACACACAGACACACAGACACAACACACAGACACACAGACACACACAACACAGACACACAGACACACAGACAAGAACACACACAGACACAGCCACAGACACAAGACACAGACACACAGCACACAACACACAGACAAAAGACACACAGAACACAGAAACACGACACAGCACAAACACAGCCACAGACACACAACACAGACACAAACAGACACACAGACAAGACACAAGACAAACACACACATAGACAAAGACACAGACACACAGACAAGACACACACACAGACACACAGACACAACAGACCACAGACACAGACACACAAACACACAACACACACAACACAGACACACAGACACACAGAACACAACAGACACAAGACACACATACAACACAGACAACACAGACACAGAACAGACACACAGACACACAACACACAGACACACAGCAGACACACAGCACACAGACACAGACAACACAGACACACAGACACAACACAGACACACAGACACACAGACACAAGACACAACAGACAAGACACAAGAAACAGACACACAGAACACAGACAAAACACACAACACAAGACACAGACACAGACACAAACAACACGACACAGACACACAGACACACACACAGACACAGACACACAGACACACAACAAGACACACACACACAGACACAAAGACACACAAAAGACACACAGACACAGACACAAGACACAACACAGACACAGACACACAGACACACAGACACACAGACACACAGAACACACACACAGGCACAGACACACAGACAGACACACAGACACACGACACACAGACACACACACACAGACACACAGACACACAGACACAACACACAGACACACAGACACACGACACACACACAGACACACAGACACAACACAGACACAGAGCACACAGCACACAGACACACAGACACACAGACACACAGACACACAGACACACAGACACACAGACACACAGACACAGACACACAGACACACACGACACACAGACACACAACACAGACACAGACACACAGACACACAGACACAGCACAGACACACAGACACAGACACACAGACACACAGACACACAGACACACAGACACACAGACACACAGACACACAGACACACACAAGACACACAGACACACAGACACAGACACAGCACACAGACACACAGACACAAACACAGACACACAGACACACAGACACACAGACACAGACACAGACACACAGACACACAGAACACAGACACACAGCACACAGACACACAGCCACAGACACAGACAAGACACAAGACACACAGACACACAGACACACAGACATCACAGACACAGACACACAGACACATAGACACACAGACACAGACACACAGACACAAGACACAGACACACAGACACACACAGACACACAGACACACAGACACATAGACACACAGACACACAGACACACAACACATAGACACACAGACACAGACACACAGACACACAGACACACAGACACAGACACAGACACACAGACACACAGACACACAGACACAGACACACAGTACACAGACACACAGACACACAGACACACAGACACAGACACACACAGACACACAGCACACAGACACACAGACCACAGACACACAGACACAGACACACAGACACACAGACACAGACACACAGACACACAGACACACAGACACACAGACACACAGACACAGACACACAGACACACAGCACACAGACACAGACACAATACACAGACACACAGACACACAGACACACAGACACACAGACACACAGACACAGACACACAGACACACAGCACACAGACACACAGACACACAGACACAGACACACAGACACACAGACACACAGACACACAGACACACAGACACAGACACACAGACACACGACACACAGACACACGACACAGACACACAGACACACACAGACACACAGACACAACACACAGACACAGACACAGACACACAGACACACAACAGACACACAGACACAACACAGACACACAGACACACAGACACAGACACACAGACACAAGACACAGACACAACAAGACACACAGACACACAGACACAAGACACACAACAAGACACAGACACACAGACACACAGACACAAGACACACATAGACAGACACACAAGACACAGACACACAGACACACAGAACATACACAGACACACAGACACAACAGACACAGACACAGACACAGACACAGACACACAACAACACAAGACACACAGACACAGACAACAGACAGACACACAGACACACAGCACACAGAACACAGCACACAGACACACAGACACAACAAGACACAGACACAGACACACAGACACAAGACACACAGACACACAGACACAGACACAGACACAGACACACAGACACACAGACACAGAAACACAGACACAAGACACACAGACACACAGACACAGACACACAGACACAACACAGACACACAGACACACAGACACAAACACATAGACACACAGACACAGACACACAGACACACAGACACACAGACACACAGACACAACAACACACAGACACACAGCACACAGACACACAGACACACAGACACACAGACACAGACACACAGAACACGGACACACAGGCACACAGACACACAACCACAGACACAAGACACAACACACAGACACAAGACAATCACACACAGACACACAGTCACACAGACACACAGACACACAGACACACAGACAACAACAGACACACAGACACACAACACACAGACACAAGACACACAGACACACAGACACACAACACACAAGACACAGCACACAACACAACAAGACACACAGCACAACACAGACACACAGACACAAGACACAAAAGACACACAGACACAAACACAGACACACAGACACACAGACACACAGGACACACAGACACACAGACACACAGACACACAGACACACAGACACACAGACACACAGACACACAGACACACAGACACACAGACACACAACACACAGACACACAGACACACAGACACAGACACACAGACACACAGAACACAGACACCAGACACAGACACACAGACACACAACACAGACAAGACACAGACACAGACCACAGACACAAGACACACAGACACAGACACACAGACACACAGACACACAGACACACAGACACACAGACACACAGACACAGACACAAGACACACAGACACACAGACACACAGACACACAGACACACAGACACACAGACACACAGACACAGACACAGCACACACAGACACAGACACACAGACACACAGACACACAAGACACACAAGACACAACAACACAGACACACAGACACAAACACACAACAAACACAGACACACAGACACACAGACACACAGACACACAGACACACAGACACACAGACACACAGACACAGCAACACACAAGACACACAGACACACAGACACAACACACACACAGACACACAGACACAAGACACACAGACACACAGACACAACACAGACACACAGACACAACAGACACAGACACACAGACACACAGACACAGACACACAGACACACAGACACACAGACACACAAGACACACAGACACACAGACACACACAGACACACAGACACACAGACACACAAGACACACAGACACAAACACAGCACAGACACACAGACACAACACAGACACAGACACACAGACACACAGACACACAGACACAGACACACAGACAACACAGCACACAGACACACAGACACACAGACACACAGACACACAGACACACAGACACAGACACACAGACACACAGACACACAGACACAGACACAAGACACACAGCAACACAGACACACAGACACACAGACACACAGACACACAGACACACAGACACACAGACACAACACAAGACACACAGACACAAGACACAGACACACACAAGACACACAGACACAACACACAGGCACACAGACACACAGCACACAGACACACACACACAGACACACAGACACACAGACACACACAAGACACACAGACACACAGACACAGACACACAACACAACAGACACACAGACACAGACACACAGACACACAGACACACAGACACACAGGCACACAGGCCACAGACACACAGACACACAGACACACAGACACACACAACACAGACACACAGACACACAAACACACAGACACACAGACACACAGACACACAAGCACACACACAGACACACAGACACACGACACACAGCACACACAGACACACAGACACACACAGCACACAGCACACAGACACACAGACACAGACACACAGACACACACAGAACACACACACAGACACAGACACACAGACACAGACACACAGACACACAGACACACAGACACACAACACAGACACACAGACACACAACACAGACACACAGACACACAGCACAGACACAGACACACAACACAGACACACAGACACACAACAGACACAGACACACAGACACACACAGACACACAGACACACAGACACAGACACACAGACACACAGACACACAGACACACAGACACACAGACACACAGACACACAGACACACGACACACAGACACACAGACACACAGACACACACAGACACACAGACACACAGACACACAGACACAGACACACAGACACACAGACACACAGACACACAGCACACACAGACACACAGACACACAGACACACAGACACACAGACACACAGACACACAGACACACAGACACACAGACACACAGACACACAGACACACAGACACACAGACACACAGACACACAGACACACAGACACACAGACACACAGACACACAGACACACAGACACAGACACACGACACACACAGACACACAGACACAGACACACAGACACACAGACACACACACACAGACACAGTACACACAGACACACAGACACACAGACACACAGACACACAGACACACAGACACACAGACACACAGACACACAGACACACAGACACACAGCACACAAGACACACAGACACACAGACACAAGACACAAGACACAACACACGACACACAGCACACACAGACACACACAGACACACAGACACACAGACACACACAGACACACAGCACACAGACACACAGACACAGACCAGACACAAGACACACAGCACACAGACACAAGACACACAGACACACAGACACAGCCAGACACACAGACACAAGACACACAGACACAAGACACACAGACACACAGACACACAGACACAAGACACACAGACACACAGAACAGCACAAGACACACACACACACACACAACAGACACACAGACAAACACAGACACAGACACACAGACACACAGACACACAGACACACAGACACAGACACACAGACACAAGACACACAGACACACAGACACACAGACACACAGACACAAGACACACAGCACACAGACACACAACACAAGACACACAGACACACAGACACACAGACACACACACAGACACACAGGCCACAGACACAAGACACAGACACACAGACACACAGACACACAGACACACAACACAGACACACAGCACACAGAACACAGGCTCACAGACACACAGACACACAGACCACAGACACACAGACACACGACACAAGACACACAGACACACAGACACACAACACAAGACACACAGACACAAGACACACAGACACACAGACACACAGACACA
>JARFJB010002435.1:145000-300000 GCA_036346205.1 Vesta saturnalis | reverse complement strand
CACAGACACACAGACACAGACACACAGCACACAGACACACAGACACACAGACACACACACACAACACAGACACACAACACACAGACACACAGACACACAGACACACAACACACACAAGACACACAGACACAGACACAGACACGACCACAGACACACAGACACACAGACACACAGACACAAACACAGACCACAGCACAGACACACAGACACACACAGACACACAGACACAGACACAGACACACAGACACACAACACAAGAACACGACACACAGCACAAGACACACAGCCACAGACACAGACACACAGACACACAGACACACAGACACAGCACACAGCACACAACACAGACACAGACACAGACACACAGACACACAGACACAGACACAGACACACAGACACACGACACAGCACACAGACACACAGCACACAAGACACACAGACACAGACACACAGCACACAGACACACAGACACACAACACAGACACACAGACACAGACACACAGACACACAGACACAAAACAGACACACAGCACACAGACACACAGACACACAGACACACAGACACAACACAGACACACAGACACACAGACACACAGACACACAAGACACACAGACCACAGACACACAGACACACAGCACACACAGACACACAGACACACAGACACACGACACACAGACACACAACACACAGACACACAGACACACAGCAACACACAGACACACAGACACACACACACACACACAGACACACAGACACACAACACACAGACACAACAGACAACACACAGAACACACAACACACAGACACACAGACACACAGACACACAGACACACAGACACACAGACACACAGCACACAGACACACAGACACACAGACACGACACACAGACACACAGACACACAGACACACAGACACACAGACACACAGACACACAGACACACAGACACACAGACACACAGACACACAGACACACAGACACACAGACACAGACACACAGACACAGACACACAACCACAGACACACAGCACACAGGACACAGCCACAGACACACAGACACAGACCAGACACAGACACACAGACACACAGACACACAGACACACAGACACACAGACACACAGACACACAGACACACACAGCACACAGACACACAGACACACAGACACAGACACACAACACACAGACACACAGACCACAGACACACAGACACACAGACACAGACCACACAGACACACAGACACAACACACAGACACACAGACACACAGACACACAGACACACAGACACACAGACACACAGACACACACAGACACACAGACACAACACAGACACACAGACACAAGACACACAGACACACAGACACACAGACACACAGCACACAGACACACAGACACACAGACACAACAGACACACAGACACACAGACACACAAGACACACAACACACAGACACACAGACACACAGAACACAGCACACACAGCACACACAGACACACAGACACAGACACACAGACACACAGACACACAACACACGACACACAGACACAACACACAAAACCCACAGACACACGCACACAGGCAACACACAAACACAGACACAAGACCACAGGCACACAGACACACAGACACACAGACACACACACACAGACACACAGACACACAGACACACAAGACACGACACACAGACACACAGACACACAGACACACAGACACACAGACACACAGACACAGACACACAGACACACAGACACACAGACACAAGACACACAGACACACAGACACACAGACACACACAGACACACAGACACACAGACACACAGACACACAGACACACAGACACACAGACACAGACACACAAGACACACAGACACACAGACACACAAGACACACAGACACACAAACACACAGACACAGACACACAGACACACAGACACACAGACACCAGACACACAGACACACAGACACACAGACACACAGACACACAGACACACAGGACACAGCACACAGACACACAGACACACAGACACACAGACACACAGACACACAGAAACACGGACACAGGCACACAGACACAGGCCCACAGACACACAGACACACAGACACACAGACACACAGACACATAGACACAAGACACAGACACACAGACACAAGACAACAACAGACACACAGACACACAGACACACAGACACAAGACACACAGACACACAGACACACAGGCACACAGACACACAGACACACAGACACACAGACACAACACACAGACACACAGACACACAGACACACAGACACACAGACACACAGACACACGACACAAGACACACACAGACACACGACACACAGACACACAGACACACAACACCACACGACACACAACACACAGACACACAGACACAACAGACACACAGACCAAGCACACAGACACACAGACACACAGACACAACACAGACACACAGACACACAGACACAGACACACAGACACACAGACACAGACACACAGACACACAGACACAAGACACACAGACACACAGACACACAGAACCACAGACACACAGACACACAGACACACAGACACAAGACACACAGACACACAGACACACAGACACACAACACACAGACACACAGACACACAGACACACAGACACACAGACACACAGACACAAACAGACACACAGACACACAGACACACAGAACACAGACACACAGACACACAGCACACAGACACAGACACACAGACACAGACACACAGACACACAACACACAGACACACAGACACACAGACACAAACAGACACACAGACACACAGACACACAGACACACAGACACACAGACACAACAGACAAGCACACAGACACAGACACACAGACACACAGACACACAGACACACAGACACACAGACACACAGACACACAGACACACAGACACACAGCACACAGACACACAGACACACGACACAGACACACAGACACACAGACACACAGACACACAGACACAGCAACAGACACACAGACACACAGACACACAGACAACACAGACACACAGACACACAGACACACAGACACAGCACAAGACACACAGACACACAGACACAGAACAGAACACGACACACACAGACACACAGACACACAGGAACACAGACACATAGACACACAGACACACAGACACACAGACACACAGACACACAGACACAGACACACAGACACACAGACACACACACACAGACACAGACACACACACAGACACACAGACACACAGACACACAGACACAGACACACAGACACACAGACACACAGACACACAGACACAGACACAGACACACAGACACACAGACACACAGACACAGACACACAGACACACAGACACACACAGACACAGACACAGACACAGACACAGACACACAACACACAGACACAGACACAGACACACAGACACAGACACACAGACACACAGACACACACAGACACAACAGACACACAGACACACAGACACACAGACACACAACACAGACACACAGACACACAGACACACAGACACACAGACACAGACACACAGACACACAGACACACAGACACATACGACACAGACACACAGACACACAGACACAGACACACAGACACAGACACAGACACACAGACACACAGACACAGACACACACACAGACACACAGACACACATACAGACACAGACACACAGACACACAGACACACAGACACACAGACACAACAGACACAAAACACAGACACACAGACACAGACACAGACACACAACACACAGACACAGACACAGCAGCACAGACACAGACACACAGACACAGACACAGACACACAGACACACAGACACACAGACACACAGACACACAGACAAACAGACACACAGACACAGACACACAGACACACAGACACACAGACACACAGACACACAGACACACAGACACACAGACACACAGACACACAGACACAGACACACGGACACAGACACACAGACACACAGACACACAACACAGACACAGACAGGCACACAGACACACAGACACAGACCACACACAGACACACAGACACAAGACACACAGACACACAGACACACAGACACAGAACACACAGACACACAGACACACAGCACACAGACACAGACACATGACACACAGACACACAGACACACAGACACACAGACACAGACACAGACACACAGACACACAGACACAGACACAGACACACAGACACACAGACACACAGACACACAGACACACAGACACACAGACACACAGACACACAGACACACAGACACACAGACACACAGACACACAGGCACACAGACGCAGACGCGCATACGCACAGACGCACTGACGCACAGACACACTGAGGCACAGACACGCAGACGTACAGACAGACACACAGAGGTAGTATTGTTCGGGGGATGCTAACTCAATTTTGTCACTAGGAAAGCAACTAGATTTGAAAAAGTCACTAGATTGATTTCAAAGTTCAAGGTCGCTTACTTCACCTGCATATGCTTCAAAGTCAAATTGTAGCTAGGGTTATCCTGGCTCGTGTTTGTACTGTACTTTTCCTACGAGTATTTGGCTATCGTACATATTCCTAATTGAACTTTCCCACTATTTCTAACAGGCCTAACTTTCACTGTGTTATACCGGGTATTGTTTGGACGGCATAAGTACACAGGTGTACCTTGTGTAGAGGAAAAGGTGATTTTGTCAGTAAATATTACATTGGACCAATCTATATTTAAATTTTCCCTACAAAAGTTCAAACGGGCCTCAGCTTGAGCGTTAATGAGCAATGGTTTCCTTGCTGGGCATCTATGGTGTATTCCGGATGAATGTAAATGACAGCGTATTGAAGCTGCTGCAACCGTAATTTCTTCATCTTCCTGTACAGTTGTTTTGCGTCTTTTGCCTGGTCTAAGAGTTGTAAGAGGTCTAGGTCCACTTAACATGTGTCTTTGAACCCATCGTGCAACTTGAGTTCTCTAAAAGGTTATTGTCAACAACAATATCCAATAAGTAAAAAAAAGTAAGATTACCGAAAGATCCAAGCGCCGGATTATTTCACTATAAGAAAGGCCCTGCCCTTCCATGCTTATGACCATCCTTCTTGTTTGTAAAATAGAGTCGTGCTGACCTAACCGTCTACCCATTGTAGTAAACTAACGTTTTATTTTTTGACAATAAAATAACGCTTAAGTCAGATTTAAAGTTTTGTATTTCAAAAACTAATTAGGCATAGCAACCTTTTAAAAAATTATTTATATTGTTATTTTAAAAGCATTTTCCCATTATGTGTAAATTGGGTTGCGTAGCCCTTTTCACTTTCAATGATTCGGTGTTTATGTCTATTAACTTCTGTCTGTTACTATTTGTTCGATTGAATTAAAAGAAAAACACCTTTTTATGGGTTTTTTTATTTTCGTGAAACAAGGGTCTTGAAAATCTATAAAAACTCATGCCTGTCATAAAGTGTTAAACGTCTATTTGACATAGAGGTTGCATAATTATCCTAAAAAGAATTTTATTAAAATTCTTTCCTTTCTTTTAACCTTCATTTTGTAGGTTGGGATGTCGTGTGGTGTTCCACATCTGATATTTTACTTTATAGGTAAGATATACTTCTTTGATGTGATAAAAACGTTTTAATTACTTAACTTACATGTGAACGTCTATACTTTCATTAAAAAGAAGTAACTCGTGTAATATACTTCTTTAACTTTAAGTGATTTTTGTAGCAGCTGAGTTATATTTTTTTAAATTTTTCTTGTGTTTCCAAAATGTGGCTTTTTAGAAGGAATGGAATAAAATTAATGTTTGCGTAATGCAATCTTTACATACACAATATTGTTCACATTGCTAAAATGTAAAACTAACACGCGGTTTATCGAAAGGTTGAAAGTATAAAACTAAAATAAGTAATTAATAAAGAAGCATTTCCGCTTTATGAGAAAATATCTACTGGTAAAGACACGGAACTGTAAAAAAGAATTAGATGCTAAAAGTAAAAAACCTGTTTTATTAATTGAAATTCATCTAACAACTGGACTCTGGAGTGCGATGTAGCAAACGATTAAGCTGCACCTAATAGATGAGCATCCTTCGACCTGGGATTCACTGAGGAAAAATTATACTTTTTCGTTTTAAAATATATGCAAAGAATATTTCTTGGAAGCATAATGGATCTGATTCTAACACTGTAGACTTCCCGATGTGTACGAGTCACTGTGAAAATTACTGTAGCTCATTTTCACCCAAATACTTTCGGCAAATATGAACAAATTGATTGATTGCTTAACCAATATTGTTAACGGATATTGATCAATGAAATGTTTTTATAAAACTGTATGTTCTGGATTTTAAGCCAGAACATACAATCCCTTCCTCGCCAATTTTTAAATCGACGAGGAAGGGATTTACTGCTTTACCGATATACTATTCATGCTATACTTTGTGTTTATTAAAAAGTACATTTAATCCAGATCGTTTTGGATACGGTATCGAGAAGGTGGTTAATCAACTAACTGCTAAGTCTTTTCGCCCAGCATTGTGAAATGGAGGATAATGATATAATAAACCATGCTACCAATGATGGCTGAGACTGTAAAAGGAACGAACAATCTACGTGCAGTAAAAATGATATTTCAAGATTATAATAGGGCATTTAAAAGCATTTAACGTCCTCTAATTTAAAGCATTATATTTTTGAACGTTATCGCCGATAGACAAGTTGTTTGTGTTTATATAGTACATTGTTGAAAGGTTGTTAGATTTAAGATGTATTACTTATTCGTTAAATCTCTTTATATTATATTATGTATTTGATATAAACCACACTTGTGCTCACAAATGACCCAACATTAATATTTTTTTCATATATTCTTTACTTTTCTTTGTTATGATTTGTACATCTAGGAATGCTCCTTTGAGAACACTTGAAACCAGATTGCAATAAAATTCATCATTATATAAAACTTGATTTTGCAAAAATTAATATAAATATTGATAGGGTCATGAATGACCCGATTTCAGTGCTGTGCATTTGGACACTATATTTCCATGAAAGTCTATACAGGTGTATGCGAGTTATGCACATCGACATGCAAAACTGCGTAAGTAGCATTAATCAGCCTTATAAAGTGTATCGGCGTGTAAAGTACAAAAATGAATGAAAATAAAAGACCGTTGACTGAATACGAGTTAGATATTGACGCTGTTGCATACGCTGCCTTACTCAATCATTGTGATAACGAAGAACTCATAAATCGAGCAAGTAACAGCGACAGTTCTTCAAATGATTCAGATGAAGATGTTGAGGACGAGATGAGCGATGCAATTGATAATAATATAATAAATTTTAATCAATATCTAGGTAACAAGTAATATCATATTTGCAGAAGCAGAAACTAGTTCTAATTCTAGAAATCAAACTCTGGCTGGCCTTACTTGGAAATATACTTCGGCCAGACCAACGAAAATCAGAGAGGCAAACATTTTGGCAGAATCACCAGGTATAAACAATAAAAGTGCTGGAATTTCAACAATCATGGATTCATTTTCATTACTGATATCGGATGATATAACAGAAGTTATAGTATTATACACCGTTGTAGAAGTTGATTAATGGAATTCTACGCAAGAACTCCCCAAGCATAAACAATGGAAAGAGCTTCTTTGTAAAAAAAAAATACTTCAGTTGGTACTATTCGAAAGAATAGAAAAAAATTGCCAAAACGTTTACTGGATATAAAAAATCGAGCTATACATTCATCTGAATTTTTGTTTACTGAAAATATAACGCTAGTCTCGTACGTGACAAAACCACGTAAATATGTCGTATTGTTATCAACAATGCACAATACTCACGAAATGAATTACTGAGTCATAAATGACTCAATTATAGTAGTCCACGTTTGCATTTTTTTATTGTGGTACGAGGGCTAAACTATCGGGTTGCCTTCAACTTTGTTTCGAACGATAAATTGGTTTATGCAATTTCTATTCTTTAACCTTACTTCGTGGAATTCCATACTTAATAACACAAATACAATATAATTCCACAATTTCTTTTTTATAATTATTTATTTGTGTACGCGTCTTAATATAACATGTATCATTATCAATGGAAAATACATAAGTAAAATAACAAGCAAGTAGTTATGGTAACAAATCATTAAGGTAAAACAGCAAACTTGATGTAAATTATAATTTTATATTTTATAAATATGTTGTTTATAACATCAACTTGTTCGTTCATTAAAGGTAACTTCTGTTTATTTATATAAATTTTGAATATTTACAAAACATCTAATTTGCCTTTTTACTCACAAAAATGTAAAAATATATAAACAGAATTACAGAACTTACAGTTCAATTTATAAATACTCCACTTCAATATGTCGTTAGTTAAATCTTTACCATTAAATAAAAATTTAAGAACATTGGTATTAGTTTTGAAAGCTGGTTTGCACTTCTTGTTCTTTTGTACTATATGAGCTGCTTTTTCTTTTTTTCCAAAACAAAAAATCGATATGTACTTATTTTCTTTCGGTTCTGTGTTAATCGAGTAAATATTTTAGATAGACAATCTATTTGTAATTAATGAGTCTATTATATTTGAAATGTAACAATTTTCTTGTGGAATTTTTTTTATAATTGATATTTCTTCATTTAAATTTGTTTGGTTTAATAGTAGTGAGATTGCTCTACGTACTAGGGTTCTATATCCAGGTAAGTTATGTATTGTATGGGGACGTGAATCATTTGGAATTTTAATGTCTGTATGTGTAAGTTTTCTGAAACTTACTCTGTGCATTCACTTTCATGTTTAAATCAAGAAAATTAATCTCTATTTTATTCTTTTTCTAGTGTAAACTTTATGTTAGGATATAAATTGTTAATATTAACTAAAAAAACTCACCAATGAAATTTTATGAACTAAAAAAATATGCTAAAATATCATCAACATATCGGAAGCAGAATTCTGTCGTATCAAAAACATTTAATTAAAAGATTGACCGTTATTATTATCCATAAAACTATTTGCTAAAATGGAAATTGGGCTGCCCATAGGTAAATCATTTCTTTGCAGATAAATCTTATTATTGAGTGTGAAATAATATTGGTTAACACAGAGATCAAATAATTGAATTAACTCCATTCTTGTACCAAATTCAACATTATTATTAAATAAGAAATTATTTGAGTAGTAAGGCTAAGCGGGTTCTGTAGCAGGAAGTGACGTAACACCAATCAGCGACGTGAGCGAGAACTTAAGCCCCGTCCACTTCCGGGGGCTGACCAATGGGAAAGGAGTATGGACCCCTTCCTCGATAAGATTATCAAGGGGCTGGCCCATCTGCTGACCAATGAGAGGCGTCACGGCTATCTTGGAAAGACATCAAGAGGACTGACCCATGTGTTGACCAATGAGAGACATGTCGGCTATCTTGAACGCGTACTTTACCCTCTGATGGCACCTTCAGAATGGATCCTCGACATCTTCCTATAAGGATATTGCATGCCGCGGGTCCATGCAGGTAAGTTCTTTGCCGGTGCTGAAAAAAAAGTCACCTTCGTTATTTGTCTTCGTTGCTGACGAGACGTCGATGCGTCGTAAAAACATTAACCCTGAAAAAAGCTGTTTGCTTGTCTCGAGAGTCGAACTACGGAAAGCTGCATGGTAAACATACACCATCGCCTCGCGGCTATCGAGATTTGTTGGATATATATATATATATATATATATATTTCTATTTAGATTTCCACAAGTATTAATATTTAAATCAGACATTTTTTCTTTCAAACTTGTGTGAATAAACGTACAAATTAATTCAACGTTTCGGGAACGTACTTTGTTCCCTTTGTCAAGAATTTATTTTGACAATTACAGAAATTGACATAAGGTAACTATTTTTAACAAGTACAGAATATGAAACAAGGTAACTAATTTAAATTTAATCTGGATGGGTGTGTTTGACTTCGGGGTGGGTCTAGTACATGATGTAGAAGGTGCAGAAGTGGGGACGCCAGGAATAGTTGCAGCATTAGTATTTGAAATTTCTGGAAGATTTGGAGTTGGTTGAAATTTCGAATCAACTTGTTTAATGATGTTCTTCCAAATTTGTGGCATTCTAGAAGTGTCATCTCGTTTATTGAGGGCGTTTGGTCTTCTTTCAATTTCAACTGCTTCTCTAATAATTCTTTCTTGTAAGGTGTATAGAGTTGCAATTAGACGGATATTGTTGGTGTTAATTTGGTGTCCTGTATCTAAATGATGTGCAGCTAAAGACGATGATGGATTGTGTTGCTTAATTGCTAGTTGGTGTTCATCGGCTCTCGCATATAATATTCTGTTAGTTTGTCCGATATAAGTTCTTCGACAGTTGTTGCACGGTATTTCATACACTCCTTGGTTTCATTAGAATTTTGTCTTTGGGGTTTCTTAAAAGTTGGGACAAAGTTGAATGTGGTTTGAATACCGGTCTGAAGTCGTTTTGGGAAATTTCTTTGCGATTCTGTCTGTAATTCCTTTTATATAAGGTAGAATAACAGGAATCTTGCGTTCATTGTTTGACAAGTTATTATTTCTTGGTCTTCTTACTTCGTTGGTAATTTTCAATATTTCTTGATCTTTGTATCCATTTTGAACTAGTATTTTATTAATAGTCTTCATCTCTTCCGTTTTAGAATTTTGGTCAGATAAGTGGTAAGAGCGGTATATCAAGGATTTCATAACGCTACGTAATTGACCAGGATGGTGATGCGAGAGAGAGTTCAAGTATCTATTCGTATGAGTTGGTTTTCGATAAACTTTGTGTGTAAATTTACCATTAGGAAGTCTTGTTATTAGGGTGTCCAAAAAAGGTAGTGAATTATTTTCTTCAACTTCCATAGTAAATTTTATGTTGTCGTGATGTTGTTAATATGTCCTAGAAAACGGTTCAAGTTTCCTTTTCCATGGGGCCAAACTACAAATGTGTCGTCAACATAACGAAACCAACATTTAGGTTTTAAATCTGCAGAATTTAAAGCAGTGGTTTCAAAATGTTCCATATATACATTCGCAAAAGCTGGAGAGTGGCGAGCCCATAGGTGTTCCTTGAATTTGTTTGTAGAATTGTCCTTTGTATGTAAAATAGGTTGAGTGCATGCAGTGGTTTATCAATTTGAGTATATCTTGGTTTATTGACTGTTTTTCTTCTAGAATTTGCATCGTGTCTTCAATGGGTATTTTGGTGAAAAGTGACGTTATGTCGAAGCTAACTAAAATGTCATTTGGAGTCAATGGTACAATTTTGAGTTTTTGCAGAAAATCATAAGAGTTTTTTATGTAGGATACAGCATTTTCACAAATCGGTTGAATAATTTTTGCTAGATAACGAGCAAGGTCATGAGTCGGAGAATTGAATGCACTGACGATAGGGCGTAATGGCCAGTTTTCCTTATGTAAAATAGTTAAAAATAGTTACCTTATGTCAATTTCTGTAATTGTCAAAATAAATTCTTGACAAAGGGAACAAAGTACGTTCCCGAAACGTTGAATTAATTTGTACGTTTATTCACACAAGTTTGAAAGAAAAAATGTCTGATTTAAATATATATATATATATATATATATATATATATATATATATATATATATATATATATATATATATATATATATATATATATATATATATAAGCAGACGTCACCCAGAGAATTTTACGTTTGGAAAATATAAAATTAATATAAAAAAGTCAATAGGTAGGTATTAGAATCATCATCCTAGAATAGCTACGTATTAGTTGTATTAGCCAAATCATTCACCTTTTGCTTTGATAATTACTTTGTATAATTGTTTATAGTATTCATTGGTGCTATACGTAAGGTAAGATATATATTTATACCTGAATCATTAATTTTATCAATAAATTTTAGGCTTCATTGATTACATATTAGGTAAATATTACTTAGTCTCAAATTTAATATTTGCGCTAGTTGATGTTGATAAGAATTTGCTATAAATAGCGTGAATGTGATAACTCTGCAGCAGTCTTGAATATTCACCTTTAACCTGTGATAATCACTTGGTAGCATTATTAGAAAAATTATTTATTGCTATACGTAAGGTAAATAAATATAAACTCTAAGGAAGCAAATTTTATCATTTGATAGCTTCGTGTAAATTCTCCAGTTATGGTTTCTTATTCTAATGGAAGATATAAATTTCGCTTCTCTGCAAATGTAATTACATATTGCAACTATTCATTTACTACTTTAAATTTATAATTAAAATGTAAATGTATGAATATCTTGTACACTTTCATCAATCTTAAGAACAAATGCATTATTTTAATAATTTTAGAACAAGAAAAACCAGTTACGCACATTTTCGCTGTATTAATTTGATAGTCAAATAATCAATTTTAATGTTGTCAGGAATTGATTTCTAGAAAAAATATTTTCGCCATGTTAGTAATTCATGGTGATAAGTTGTTATAAATAGTATAAGTGATGACACTAGTACATAAATCGTACATATTTTGATTATAAAGCAAACACATTGATTTATACCTTCATTTTCCATTAAAAATTTATGAAATTAAAAATTGGCACAGATACAATAATCTAGCACGGACCAAGTTGAAAAGCTGCTCTCATTCGTTGTGACGTCAGCTTAAATATTAGGTGGGTATTGCAAATTTTCAACATAATTTCAATATATGATTTTATTTACAAATGCAAATAGCTTTAATTGTAATGCATAACATCAAAGTCTTTTTCTAATTTTTAATTGTAAAATTATCCTCTGCAGAGTTATCACATTCACGCTATTTATAGCAAATTCTTATCAATATTAAAACTACATCAACTAGCGCAAATATTAAATTTCAGACTAGGTAATATTTACCTAATATGTAATCAAAAGCACTTATCATTCATTGTGACGTCAGCTTAAATATCTAACGTTTATTATAAATCATACATTTATTAACAATTAGTTTTAGAATGCGCGCGGGATGTTATTTCCATCTCAACTTCTCGAATACGTTCTCCTTCTAGCACCGAAGAAAATGAAAAGCTACTCATCATTCATTGTGATGTCAGTGTAAATATTTAATGGTTAATACAAGTCACAAATTTATTAACAATTAGTTTTAGAATGCGCGCGGGATCTTGTTTCCATCTCAACTGAACGAATACGTTCTCTTTCTCTAGTATTTTAATTATAAAATGTAAGTATATATAGTATATATTAGCAATAATTTTTTAGAATTCGCGCTGGATATTGTTTCCATCTCAACTTCCCGAATACGCTCTATTTCTACCTGCTGCATCTCACCTCAACCGAATGAATGAGGAGCCGTGTATTACATATTTATCATCATATGCAGTAATTACGTATTTATCAACATTATTTTCATTTCAGTTTTCCAAGATGGCCGCCACGTCTCTCATTGGTTCAGCCCCTTGATAATCTTATCTGGAGAGGGGACCATATTCATTTCCCATTGTTCCGACGTCACTGGGGCGTGGCCATGCCCTCGTCTCTTATTGGTCCGTCGTCGGAAGTGGGCGGGACTTAAGTGCTCGCCCACGTCGCTGATTGGTGTGCGTCACTTCCTGGTCCAGAACCCGCTTAGCCTTACTACTTATTTGATATACACGTACATTCTCAAAGGGGGATTTTAGAAAACAGGCTGGTAACATCAAGACTTACAAGCGTATTATGTCGTGGTAACTTTATGTTTTGCAGTTTGTTAATTAGTTCCAAAGAATTCTTAATAGGAAGTTTTGATTTGTACTTCAACATTGTTTGTTATTATGCGGTTTAGTTTATTTGTTAAAAAATGAGTAGGTGTTTGGATGTCACAAAACTATTGGTCTAATGAGTATACTTGACTTGTAGATTTTTATGAGATCGTATAGTTTTGGTGCTTGTGAGCTCCTGTATAAAATTTGGTGTGTCTCTAAATCTGTAAAGCAGATACTGCAGTTTTGTAAGCTTTGTCCCACATGTTATTAAATTTTTTTTGTAGGACCTCTATTTAAAATTTCTTAATTTTATGAAATTTCATATTCAGAAAACCTACACATACAGACATTACAATTCCAAACCATTCATATCACCACAAAACACATAAGTTGGCTGCATTCAGATCCTTAGTGCATGCAGCAATGTCGTTACCATTAAAACAAACAAATTTCAATAAAAAAATATCAATTATAAACAAATTGTACAAGCAAATGATTACATTTCAGATATAATCGACACTTTAGTTAAAAATCAAGAGTACAAATTATCTACCAATAACATTTACCCAGTTAATACAGAACCGACAGAAAGTAAACACATATCAATTTCATATTTTGGAAAAATATCAGAAAAAGTAGCTAATATATTACAAAAACCAGAAAGTACAAAGCAGCTTTCAAAACTAATACCTATGTTTTTAAATGTTTATTTAATGCGAGTGATTTAACTAAGGACATTTGAAGTTAGGTATTTATAAATTTAACTGCACATTCTGTAATACTGTTTATGCTAGAGAAACACCTAGAAACTTTGATATTAAATACAAAGAACATATGTGTTACAAATATTAACACACCGACAAATCAAATTATGCCAAACATCTAATAGCAAATAATCAACTTCACAAAGCAACTCTAAATTTTTAAATTTTTGTAATAAAAAAGGCAAATTAGATGTTTTGGAAGCATCGAAATTTATAAACATAAACAGAAAGTAGCTTTAATAAACGGACAGGTTGACCTTATAGCATTTAACATAAAACATAAAACATAAAAACATAAAATTATAATTTACATCAAGTTTGCTGTTTTACCTTAATGACTGATTATCATAACTACTTGTTACATTTAAAACATTAGTACTATTAGATTGGTTTATAGTATACCATTTTGTCACTAAAATATAAATTACACTGTTTTGAATTACACCATGAAAGCTGTGATATTGATTTGACATTAAACGAAACTCGAACAATTTGCAATAAGTATTCATAACATCTTGTAAAACAGCGTACAACTGGTTGTGGGTGTAACACGCTAAAGCAAAATTAATGGTTATTTTGTTGTAAAAAGTTTTACAGCAAACAAGGTAACGATTTTTACATGAGAGAGAAATTTAATATTTCAAACTCTCAGATGATGCAAGTAACAAAAATCATTAATAATTCATTTGTACATCTCACACAATACGAGTATATCGAGCGGACATACATTTATTCATTTTATATCAAATCGATTTGGGTACCTTACGAAAGTGTATCTGGTGTTTTAGTATTTAGACACTTACAACTTTCCCCCACACTAGTTTATTATATTTAATTTACATAGGTGAATACTTCCAACGGTTCTCTCATCTTCAGGCCTATAGATGTACATCCCCTGTTTAATATTATCAGTTCCCCATTGTGACTTTAGTATGATTGAAAATACAGAATTGATTAAATTAGTAAACTAGTATAGATTTATCTGGTGATTAATATGGTGAAAGAAACACAGTTGGTTCTTGAAATATTCTTTAAATAGAACACGATATACAATATTATGCATTTTCAAAGAAAATTTCATATTCAATAAAATGCTTTAATACACAACAATCCTAAAATAAAAATAAATAGGTACTTGTATAAATCTGTGTATATAATCGAGAAAGAACAAATATTGACAAAACTCTAAGTAGACGATCACTAAAGTTTTCATTAACTTAAAAATAAAGTAAATGAAAACATACTGCCAATTAGTTTTCGATGATTATTTGCCATTAAAAGGTTAGTTAGTAGTTTTTATAATTAGTAAACGATTTTGGTCATAATAGTCACGTGTTAATTTTTATTCAATTTAAAAATGCCTTTCACACGGAAAAACGTGACATACTAGTGGTATATTTAATCAGAGACAGTACGGCATTATCAAGTCAAAATCACCAAGCATTACTTAAACAATATTTTCTGAGATTGTACAGAAAATAAAGAAGCAACAACGCTGGATTTAAAAAACACCAAAAACTGAGGATTTTATAATTGATGACAGAAATAGATGTATTGGAATATTTTGAAGAATAACCCTGAGAGACCTATTAAGGACGTTATACTGCAATTAAATATAACAAGAGCTACATTTATTGACGGAATGTTTGTGAAGATTTACTGATGGACAAACTTCATATATACATGGTATATAATTCCTATTTTGTTAGTGAAGTATTAAAGGGTCAGGAGGTTACTATTTGCGATAGCCAGCCTCAACTGCCACATTTCAGACTAACAAATACTAATGAACGAAACAAATTTAAGATCGTTTTAAATTTACACTTAATACAAGAAATAAATGTATACGTTTTCACATTTCATTTTACAGTTTCTAAATACTTTACACCTCTTTTCTTATTCAGAGCGGGAAAGTTTTTTGAGTCGGATTACTCGATTTTTTTAATTGTGGAGAGTAAATATAATAACTTATCCGTTAACATATTTGATGAGTTTTTTGTGTTTAGCGTTCATGGTTGTTCTTATGAATAATATTAAAAGTGACATCAGTTACAGTAACAGTAACATTCTGATCTATCTATTTTCATTATAGTTAACATTTGTTCATGACCTTCAGCGTATTTCCAAAATTGGTTTGATGTTCTGTAATAATTATTATTACTCGTAAATTACTATAGTATACTACAGGGTGGTAAGTAGCCTATTACGCACAAGCGTCGTAATTTACACGAGTGTGTAATAGTCATTAGCAACTGACTTGTGTACTGTTCTTTTTCTACTCCCATAAAGTATAAGAACAGTGATGTATGAGTAATACGTAACCACCACCCACTAAGATTCTTATGACCTTTGAACGTTTTATACAAGTACCTAACATTGTAATAAATAAAAATAAATTTTTGTATAAATGTATTACAAGATTGTATGGAGTATTTCAGTTACCACATCAACAGTTCGAAAAATTCGAACTAGTTGGTGCCGCTGGTTTTATTAGTTATCTTGAAACTAAGCAAATTAACCTCACTATTTGTATGATTAACGATGGAATAAAATTACTGAACACTAAAGTAAATGGATTATATACATACATGGGTTTAAATGTTGACACACAGCTTTCAATATATTTTATGTACTAAATAGTGTTAATTCAACTTTCTGCTACGTTTTGACTGCTATTTAAGTCAGCAAATTATCACTTGCATCGATTAGAATGGATGTGAAAGTAATACCACAAGTTAAAATTACCTAAACGTTACATTACAATTAAAAATATGTTTAATATTCCTTCTGTAATAAATACTGTGAATATCGTACCAACCTCAATCAGAAGTAGGCAGATACATTGTTTTCAAAATAACTAAAGTTATAAGCTGTATTACATTGCTCAATATTTGATTTAAACTTCTATATAGGATAAAGATTGATATAACATATTGCTAGATTAAATGATATTCAACAAAGTTATTATCTAGTAACTTATTCTTTATGAACTAAATAAACATGCCTTCAATTACATAAAGCGCATAAGGCATTATCGAATATAATGTACCGGGTGGCCAGCTAAGAACGGCCGTCGGCCATATCTCAGGAATGGATTATAGCACAGGTTCGGGAAAAAAATTTTTATAACAAAAGTGGCGTAGAGAAACGCCTGGAAATTATTTTCAGAATTGTAGGTCCACCGCTAGAGGGCGTATTTGACAGTTAAAATTTTAAAAAGCAAAATTTTTTAAAATTTACTCAATTAAGGGGCATATTAAATATTATAATCAGATTCCTCGACAAATTCTGCATATTTTTTATTTGACAAGTTTTGATCTATCTCTTCAAATAAGAGGTGGGGGAGAGTGGGAACATTGTTACGAAAAAACGCCTTTAATTCAGGTTCTGCTTGACCGATTTTAATAAACTTGATGTTGTTTGAAAGAGCTTTTGTTAGGCAATAGAAAATTTGTAAATTTGAAGCAATCTGATTAATAACACAAACGCTAGAGGGCGCTGTTTGATATTTTTTTAATATTGTGTTTTCTCTTTACAATTTTAAATGGAAGCATAAAAATTTAAGTAGGCCTTTAAAAAGTAGACTAAATTAGTAATAAAACGGTGAAAACCGTAAGTCGATATCTTTTTCCTATTCTGAGATATCGTAAGAAACAGGTAAATGACGGCAATTGTTCTGCAAATCTAGTAGGCTAGTTGCGGGGTTAACGGAATTATGTTTGCCTGGATGAAAAGATCTTGATTGGCTGGAGTAATTTAAATGGCTTTTTTAATGTATGGTTACGGAGAAAGTATTTAGATTTTTAAACAACGAATTGCCATTTTAGAAGATTACCCTTCCATTTCGTTTTCAACGATGGCTATGTGCTATTGATCTGATTTTAATATATATTTTGATCAATCACCCTGAAAGGTAGACTAGTTGACGTGGAAGTTTATATTGGATTTTGCCAAGGTCTCCAAGACCATAGTTGTTCTAGAATTTTAAATTTGTGGAATAAAAACTCTTTATGCCGATAGACCCACAAAAGAGCTGCCATGATTGAAAGAATACGACAGACAATACGAAGTATTTCAAGGGCAGAAATTGAAACTGCTGTTCTATACCGTCAGCGATGGATTTCATGCATTGAAAATGATGGACGACATTTCGAACATCTAGGGCGACATCAATTACGTAGTTATTTATTTAAGGTTTTAATTGTTAGATTTATCACATTATTATTTTATAATTTGTTCTCATTGTTAGTAGCGACAGCATTACATTTAGGTAATCTAGCGGTAACCACAACATTAGAATGATAACAGTTTAAATTACTGCACACCAATGTAAGATCTTTTCATCCAGGCTAAATTTAATAATTTCCGTTAACGCGAACTAGCCTACTAGACGTTGGAAGGACAATTCCCGCCATTTACCTGTTTCTTACGATATCTCAGAATAGGAAAAAGTAATCGACTTACGGTTTTCACTGTTTTATTACTAATTTAGTCTACTTTTTAAAGACCTACTAAAATGTTTATGCTTCCATTTAAAATTGTAGCATTTATGTTATTAATCAGATTGATTCAAATTTACAAATTTTCTATTTTGTAATAAAAGCTCTTTCAAACAACTTCAAGTTTATTAAAATCGGTCAAGCAGAAACTGAATTAAAGGCATTTTTTCGTAACAATGTTCCCCCACCTCTTATTTGAAGAGATAGACTAAAACTTGTCAAATAAAAAATATGCAGAATTTGTCGAGGAATCTGATTATAATATTTAATATCCCCCTTAATTGAGTAAATTTAAAAAAAAATTTGGTTTTTAAAATTTTAACTGTCAAATACGCCCTCTAGCGGTGGACCTACAATTCTGAAAATAATTTACAGGCGTTTCTCGAGGCCACTTTTGTTATAAAAATTTTTTTCCCGAACCTGTGCTATAGTCCATTCCTGAGATATGACCGACGGCCGTTCTTAGTTGGCCACCCGGTACATAGTATGAAACATGTGGTATCCGATACATCACAAGTTTTTGTTTTATATTTGAGTTAAATTGGCAAATTTTACACGCTTAAGTGATTAATCTACTAAACGTAGAATGAATTCTAATAATACCTTGCACCATCGATAAACGGTAAGTTTCATTTTAAAACACCTAAAAATTGAGGTGCATGCTAGATTAATAGAATAAATGGGTTTGAAATTTCAAATATGTGATGTTACTGCAACCTATGTAGTATACAGGGAATTTTTCTTAAATGTATACATATGCGCTACGTATACTTTAAAAAAACGTGTCAATGCATTGGGAATGCAGATGCTATAGGCAACCAACATTACACATTATACATACGTAATTTTATAACTCCTGTCTTCAAGCTTATTCCTTTTCTTACAGTTAAAAGCAAATAGGATGTACGATTAAAACTTGAGAGTATAGTTGGTTCAACATAATCCTAAACACTTAATTTAATTCATAAGGGAACTATTAAGTATTAATCTGGAACACTGGAACTGTGGCAGGATCTGTAACAAACAAAATACACTCACTTACCACACAAAATTAAAAAACACCGAACGTGTTTCAATAGCTACGCTATCATCATCAGCGGTCGACTAGTTAAAGTTATTGCTAAAAGATTTATACATCAGAAGAAATTGTCAAAATTATGTAGATCCAACAAACAAGACAAGCAGAATAGTAATGCCACAAACGAAAATATCGTTATTAACAAATCTTCTGAGACTTTTAGCAAAGAAGAAATAGATTTATTCAATAAAGGTTTGAAATGTAATCTTAATTTTAACAAACCTCCGTTGGATATAATCATAGTAGGCATAGAAAGTTTGATTAAATCATTGGTTGAAAATTGTAAAAAGTACGTTAGACAAGCCAGTAATATTGAAATTTCGGAAAATGTCCAACAGACGTCAAAATTTAATTTAAATCATTCAGAACTTTGAATTGTTAGAGATCTCAAAAGTAAAAATTGTTTTTACCTCAAAACAGATAAAGGCAATCAAGTAGTCATTTTAAACAAAGAGGATTATTTTGCTTCAGTCAAAGAACTCTTAAGTTCAGAATCTTATTCAGTAATTACCAAAGATCCTCTTCCTAAAATGATTACTTCAACTAGGAAGGTTTTATTAGCATATAAAAGAGTTGTGAATGACTCCCTTAGGTTTCGACTAACGGTATCCAATCCGGTGCTACCTAGAATGTATTGTTTGACTAAGATTGATAAACCAGGTAATGCTATGCGACCCATTGTTTCTGGTATTAATCCACCTACGTATCTGCTGTCCAATCTAGTAAATTTTATAACCTCTCTTACCAACAGCCCAACATCATTGTGACAAATTCGTATGAATTTATTAACAAAATTAAAAACATTGAACTTACAGAACATGAGATTTTAAAACAAAACCATTTGGACGATAGACAAGCAGAAGATTTTCTTAAATTAACAAATTTGTGTATGAAACAAACCTTTTTCAAAATTAACCATCAATTGTTCCAGCAAGAACATGATACGACAATGGGCAATAGCTTATCTCCGATTATAGCTAATCTATTCATGGGTAAATTTGAGACAGACTTAAAACGCGATTTGCATTATTTTCCTAGAGTTTGGATTAGATACGTGGATAATGTGTTTGCCATCCTTAATACTAAAATTTGTAGCGTTGAGAGCTTTGTGGAAATTTTAAGTTCTAAATTTCCGACAATCAAATTTACCTATGAGATAGAGGCAAATGACAGTCTCCCGTTCCTTGATACTCTGGTATCAAGAAATGGTAGTAAACTAGATATAGATATTTATCGTAAGGAAACTAGCTAAAAGATTCATAACCAATGACTCAAATCACCGTAGACAGCATAAACTCGCGGCTTTTAACTTTTTGGTTCATAGATTGCTTAATTTTCCTCTTTCAGTTCAAAATTATAATAGCGCACTATTAGAGGAATTGCTGCATACAATGGGTTTTCAGATGAAGTGGTTATGAGTATAGTTAGGAAACAAACACATATGATGAGGGTTAAGAACGTAACTACATTAGGTAACGCTAGAGAATAAATAGAAACAAAGTATGTAAAGTTATCAAACTATCCTGCTTATACAAAAGGTCTACCTGAAATTTTTTCCAAAATTAATTTGAAAACAGTAACTACTTCAGATAATAGTTTGCAAACTCTTTTGGGCAATCCAAAAGATAAAGTGGATAAGCAGGATAGGTCGGGAATTTATAAGATTAATTGTAAAAATTGTGAACAAATATATGTGGGGCAAACAAAACAACCTATCAAAATTCGCTTTAAAGAACATTTAGCTCATATAAAATACAAACGTTGGGACAAGTCTGCCGTAGCCCTACACATGTTTGATAAAAGTCATGTAGTAGATGAGGTATCATTAATCAAACATGTTAGTAATAAACACGAACTTGATTGTTATGAAAGTTTAGAGATCTCCAAAAACAAACAAATTCTAATGAATAATGATGCTCAAGGACCTTTAGGCTACTCGGAATTCATTAAACTTTCATAACTTTCACTTTCACTTTCACCAGGTTAGCAACGAAGCGTTCTCGCTGATGGTATATATGTTAGAAACTTTCTTTAATCCGCCCTAGTCGACCGCTGATGATGATAGCGTAGCTATCGATACGCATTCGGTGAGTTTCTAATTTTGTGTGGTACGTGGGTGTATTTTGTTTTTTGTTAAGTGAGTATTATGATGAATGACAAAACTGTATGTAATAATAAAGAAAATTGTGAAAATATACAAATAGTTCTGGATCAAGTTATGAAAACATAGACGAACATGTCTATGGTTTGCAAGATACAATGATTAGAATTTTGAATATTTGTGAACATTGCTTAAAACGTAGTAAATGTGTAAGGATTAAAAATGTGCAATTCATTCATTTAATTATACTTCCACATTCCAAGTCCAGTGAACCCAAACTTTCTACAGGAAAATAGAAGTTTGTCACGAAGTTAATAGTGTCCACATCGAGTATTTTAACAAAATTAGAAAAAAAAAAACGAAAAAATAGTATAATTAATGAATGATTTGCACATTTTTAATCCTTACGCATTTACTACGTTTTAAGGTATGTTCACAAATCTTGTATTTTGAAAACGATAGATATTTTCGTCAATCTTTTCATAACTTGATCTAGAAGTATCTGTATATCATCACAATTTTCTCTATTATTATTACACAGTTTTCTCATTCATCATAATAGTTCCCTTATGATCAAAATTAAGTGTTACGATAATGTTGAACTAAGTATGAATACTCTCCACTTTTAATTGTACATCCTATTTGCTTTTAACTGTAAGAAAAGGAATAAACTTGAAGAGAGAAGTTATAAAAGTACCTCATGTGTAATGTTGGTTGCCTATAGAATCTACTTTCCTAATGTATTGACACGTTTTTTTTTAGGTATACATAGCCCATATGTATATATTTAAGAAAAATTCCCTGTATATGTGATCTATACTTGAACCAAACAATACGTTGTGTGAAACTAAAGTACCAATTACCAAATTGGTAATTTTTAATTTTCGTTTATATATATATATATATATATATATATATATATATATATATATATATATATATATATATATATATATATATATGTATATGTATATATATATATATATATATATATATATATATATATATATATATATATATATATATATATATATATATATATATATTATATATATATATATATATATATATATAATCAAAGTTGTTAATCGTGGCTGATTAAGTTAAAAAACAATAAGAAAGATTTAGTGGGTAGCAGCCAAGGTTGTGGGGCTAGTTTAAAATAAATAAAGATCCTTTGTTCAAAGGGAAGCTTTCGGTAAATTTATTACCTTTGTCAACCAATCTACAAGAAGTTATGCGTTGATAATACATATAAATTAAGATAAGATAATAACTTACGATCGTGGATACAGTTAAAACATTGAAGCAGCATTGAAAGAAGATATTTCAATTTAAATTTGAATTAGATGTCAAAATCAATTTTTGGACTTTGACAAAAAAATTAAAATTATTGTCATAGTTATAGGAAAAACAAAGAAAATGGTTATGAAATCAATGTATAAGTAGATTAATATGTTGAATGTGATTGTGTGATAAGTGTAAAAGTGTTATGAATAGGATTATTTAAGATTATTTGAATGTCTATTATTACATAGGACTTTTACTTTTATGTGGGACATTCTGGAGATTAATACCAAATAGACCTATTCGTGATAACTCTTTTACACTAAACAAAATGGTAAAATCTACACAAAATAAATTCCCTTCTGCCACTAAGGGTTAATCCGTTAATGGTTGATCCTATGATTTCTGTGTTTATCTAGATAAAGTATGTTAGAATAAATTATGTTTAAATTTTGAGTGTCACTTCTCTTATTCAGTACATAGTCTGTACAGCGTATATGGGCCATTTCTAAAAACTTTCTTTTGAATAAATTTGATTCAGAGGTCAAGACTTGCACTTTGTCGAAATCAGGGCTGTGTCCAGTGGAATGTACGTGTTGTGACAAAGCACAAGCATCTTTTCTGACTCTTATGTCACTGCGGTGTGATGTAAGTCTATATCTAAGATTCCTTGAAGTCATGCCGATATATGATTGGTTACAATTACTACAAGGGATCTTATATATAACATTTGTTTTATCTAAAATGGCGGTCTTATCCTTAAGCTGACTGAATAGATTGTTAACTCTTTTAATGTTTTTAGGAGCTATGATGATGTTCTTATCTAGTTTGAGAATTTTATTAATTTTAGGAGTAAGAGTACTAATGTAAGATATTGAACTGTACTTTTTATTTCAGTTTCCACCTCTTCGTCATCCAATGGTTCATTGTTACGTAAAAGAAGACTATTATTGCTGATATTGTGTTGGTCTTCAATGTTAGGAGTAGAGTATAGCAGTTTCTTTAACATAGATTCAGGATACGAATTGTCTTTGAGTAATATAAACAGTAAATCTAAGTTTTTTTGTCTTAATGATGGATGGGATATTTTTGTGATCCTGTTTTTAAACCCAGAACTAAATTGACTTTCATTTTATATGTGTGATCTGAATAATAATTGAGGTACTTTCCTGAACTCGTCGGTTTCCTGAACCAGTCTAGGATTATGACATTAGAGTCATCTCGGATTAACAGAGTGTCCAGAAAAGGTACACTGTTATCAGTTTCTTTTCGATTGTAAAATTAAGTTGGTCGTTATACCTGTTGAAGACTTCAAGGATTTCATCATAGTGATCTGCGGAACAGCACATATGATGTCGTCAACATATTTTTTAAAATGGAAGCTCAAAACTTAGTTTAGGGATGCAGGTATCAAGTAAGTCATCCATGACGTATTGAGCCACGATGGGGCTTAATTTGGAACCCATGGGCGTTCCTGCTATTTGTTTAAAAATTGACCGTTGTATGAGAAAAGGTGGAGTCAAAATAAATTCTGTTAATTTAATAAAATTATCTTTGGTAAGCGAACAATGTTGTTCTAAATTAGCCCAGTGGTTGTGAATAGTTTTAAGTACTAAATTAATAGGTATGTTAGTAAAGAGATTCAACATCCAGACTAATCAGCTTAAAGTTGAGAGGAAGTTTGAAATTGTTGATGAATTCTGCGAATTCAAATGAATCTGTGACATAGTAATCGTTATTAAAATTGTAAGCCTCTGTGAAAATCTTGGTTACAAACTTTGTAATTTTTATGTTAGGAGCCTCAATACAAGAAATAATTGGTCTCATTGACAATATAGGTTTGTGTATTTTGGTAACCCATAGAACTTAGGAGCTACACCACTATAGCACATTAAGGATTTGGCTAGTTCATTAGTAATTTCTCTTTTTTCTTTTAGACTTGAAACTAACTTATTGGATTTATTCTGAATATGTGTTGTTAAATTCTTGGGAATTTGCTTGTAATGGATTGTATCATTAAGTAATAATTGATTGCAAAGTTCATTATATTGTTCTTTATACATGATAACTGTTACATTCCCTTGTCTGCATTTGTGACAATAATATTTGGGTGACCTGATAAAAACTTTTAGTTAGTTTATACCAATGATTAAATTCATTGAATGTAATATGATTATCATTCAAGAAATTGGTAATGACATTAGAAATTTGTAAACTAAGAATGTTACGTTTATCCTCATCCTGAATGTGATTAATGGCAAATTCGATTTCAGCTAAGAGATGTTTAATTGAAATATCTTGTCTACTAGCTGGTAAACAGAATTTAGGCCCTAATGACAGTAATTTTCTAATTTCCAAAGGAATATCCAATTGAGTTAGATTCTTGAGCCAATTGTTTTTGACTTTTAAGATAGATCTATTATGTGATTTGAGAGCGTTAAGTTTGTTGGTTTGTATTAGTTTACAATTATGGAAATGTTTATTATAAGATATGTTTTGCCTATTGCTAAACTCGGTCATAATATTTCTAGGAATTAAATTGTCAAGTTCCATAATTGTTTGGTGTAAAAAAATTATTTAGTTCTTGGACATTCCTATGGTTAACTTTAATTTCTAGATTTAGTATTTTTATATTAAACCTCTTGATCATGTTCTGTATTTCTTGTTCTGTTCTATCATCTGTAGCATTGATAAGACGTATAATTCCTTTTGTCTGGTCTGCGATGTGTCGCGGTGTAAGTCCAAGTTGTCTGCTTTTAAGTAGAAAAATCTTCCTATTCTTTGCTGCTGCTAGTTTGATGTTACCATTTGCCCATTTTTTTGAAGAGTCCACTGCATCGGTTACCAAACCTCCTGCGGATATCTTCGTAGAAACCCATTCTATGTATTTAATCAAAGTTGTTAATCGTGGCTGATTAAGTTAAAAAACAATAAGAAAGATTTAGTGGGTAGCAGCCAAGGTTGTGGGGCTAGTTTAAAATAAATAAAAGATCCTTTGTTCAAAGGAAGCTTTCGGTAAATTTATTACCTTTGTCAACCAATCTACAAGAAGTTATGCGTTGATAATACATATAAATTAAGATAAGATAATAACTTACGATCGTGGATACAGTTAAAAACATTGAAGCAGCATTGAAAGAAGATATTTCAATTTAAATTTGAATTAGATGTCAAAATCAATTTTTGGACTTTGACAAAAAAAATTAAAATTATTGTCATAGTTATAGGAAAAACAAAGAAAATGGTTATGAAATCAATGTATAAGTAGATTAATATGTTGAATGTGATTGTGTGATAAGTGTAAAAGTGTTATGAATAGGATTATTTAAGATTATTTGAATGTCTATTATTACATAGGACTTTTACTTTTATGTGGGACATTCTGGAGATTAATACCAAATAGACCTATTCGTGATAACTCTTTTACACTAAACAAAATGGTAAAATCTACACAAAATAAATTCACTTCTGCCACTAAGGGTTAATACGTTAATGGTTGATCCTATGATTTCTGTGTTTATCTAGATAAAGTATGTTAGAATAAATTATGTTTAAATTTTGAGTGTCACTTCTCTTATTCAGTACATAGTCTGTACAGCGTATATGGGCCATTTCTAAAAACTTTCTTTTGAATAAATTTGATTCAGAGGTCAAGACTTGCACTTTGTCGAAATCAGGGCTGTGTCCAGTGGAATGTACGTGTTGTGACAAAGCACAAGCATCTTTTCTGACTCTTATGTCACTGCGGTGTGATGTAAGTCTATATCTAAGATTCCTTGAAGTCATGCCGATATATGATTGGTTACAATTACTACAAGGGATCTTATATATAACATTTGTTTTATCTAAAATGGCGGTCTTATCCTTAAGCTGACTGAATAGATTGTTAACTCTTTTAATGTTTTTAGGAGCTATGATGATGTTCTTATCTAGTTTGAGAATTTTATTAATTTTAGGAGTAAGAGTACTAATGTAAGATATTGAACTGTACTTTTTATTTCAGTTTCCACCTCTTCGTCATCCAATGGTTCATTGTTACGTAAAGAAGACTATTATTGCTGATATTGTGTTGGTCTTCAATGTTAGGAGTAGAGTATAGCAGTTTCTTTAACATAGATTCAGGATACGAATTGTCTTTGAGTAATATAAACAGTAAATCTAAGTTTTTGTCTTAATGATGGATGGGATATTTTTGTGATCCTGTTTTTAAACCCAGAACTAAATTGACTTTCATTTTATATGTGTGATCTGAATAATAATTGAGGTACTTTCCTGAACTCGTCGGTTTCCTGAACCAGTCTAGGATTATGACATTAGAGTCATCTCGGATTAACAGAGTGTCCAGAAAAGGTACACTGTTATCAGTTTCTTTTCGATTGTAAAATTAAGTTGGTCGTTATACCTGTTGAAGACTTCAAGGATTTCATCATAGTGATCTGCGGAACAGCACATATGATGTCGTCAACATATTTTTTAAAATGGAAGCTCAAAACTTAGTTTAGGGATGCAGGTATCAAGTAAGTCATCCATGACGTATTGAGCCACGATGGGGCTTAATTTGGAACCCATGGGCGTTCCTGCTATTTGTTTAAAAATTGACCGTTGTATGAGAAAAGGTGGAGTCAAAAATAAATTCTGTTAATTTAATAAAATTATCTTTGGTAAGCGAACAATGTTGTTCTAAATTAGCCCAGTGGTTGTGAATAGTTTTAAGTACTAAATTAATAGGTATGTTAGTAAAAAGAGATTCAACATCCAGACTAATCAGCTTAAAGTTGAGAGGAAGTTTGAAATTGTTGATGAATTCTGCTAATTCAAATGAATCTGTGACATAGTAATCGTTATTAAAATTGTAAGCCTCTGTGAAAATCTTGGTTACAAACTTTGTAATTTTTATGTTAGAGCCTCAATACAAGAAATAATTGGTCTCATTGACAATATAGGTTTGTGTATTTTGGTAACCCATAGAACTTAGGAGCTACACCACTATAGCACATTAAGGATTTGGCTAGTTCATTAGTAATTTCTCTTTTTCTTTTAGACTTGAAACTAACTTATTGGATTTATTCTGAATATGTGTTGTTAAATTCTTGGGAATTTGCTTGTAATGGATTGTATCATTAAGTAATAATTGATTGCAAAGTTCATTATATTGTTCTTTATACATGATAACTGTTACATTCCCTTGTCTGCATTTGTGACAATAATATTTGGGTGACCTGATAAAAAACTTTTAGTTAGTTTATACCAATGATTAAATTCATTGAATGTAATATGATTATCATTCAAGAAATTGGTAATGACATTAGAAATTTGTAAACTAAGAATGTTACGTTTATCCTCATCCTGAATGTGATTAATGGCAAATTCGATTTCAGCTAAGAGATGTTTAATTGAAATATCTTGTCTACTAGCTGGTAAACAGAATTTAGGCCCTAATGACAGTAATTTTCTAATTTCCAAAGGAATATCCAATTGAGTTAGATTCTTGAGCCAATTGTTTTTGACTTTTAAGATAGATCTATTATGTGATTTGAGAGCGTTAAGTTTGTTGGTTTGTATTAGTTTACAATTATGGAAATGTTTATTATAAGATATGTTTTGCCTATTGCTAAACTCGGTCATAATATTTCTAGGAATTAAATTGTCAAGTTCCATAATTGTTTGGTGTAAAAAATTATTTAGTTCTTGGACATTCCTATGGTTAACTTTAATTTCTAGATTTAGTATTTTTATATTAAACCTCTTGATCATGTTCTGTATTTCTTGTTCTGTTCTATCATCTGTAGCATTGATAAGACGTATAATTCCTTTTGTCTGGTCTGCGATGTGTCGCGGTGTAAGTCCAAGTTGTCTGCTTTTAAGTAGAAAAATCTTCCTATTCTTTGCTGCTGCTAGTTTGATGTTACCATTTGCCCATTTTTTGAAGAGTCCACTGCATCGGTTACCAAACCTCCTGCGGATATCTTCGTAGAAACCCATTCTATGTATTTAATCAAAGTTGTTAATCGTGGCTGATTAAGTTAAAAAACAATAAGAAAGATTTAGTGGGTAGCAGCCAAGGTTGTGGGGCTAGTTTAAAATAAATAAAAGATCCTTTGTTCAAAGGGAAGCTTTCGGTAAATTTATTACCTTTGTCAACCAATTATTACTTAATGATACAATCCATTACAAGCAAATTCCCAAGAATTTAACAACACATATTCAGAATAAATCCAATAAGTTAGTTTCAAGTCTAAAAGAAAAAAGAGAAATTACTAATGAACTAGCCAAATCCTTAATGTGCTATAGTGGTGTAGCTCCTAAGTTCTATGGGTTACCAAAAATACACAAACCTATATTGTCAATGAGACCAATTATTTCTTGTATTGAGGCTCCTAACATAAAAATTACAAAGTTTGTAACCAAGATTTTCACAGAGGCTTACAATTTTAATAACGATTACTATGTCACAGATTCATTTGAATTCGCAGAATTCATCAACAATTCAAACTTCCTCTCAACTTTAAGCTGATTAGTCTGGATGTTGAATCTCTTTTTACTAACATACCTATTAATTTAGTACTTAAAACTATTCACAACCACTGGGCTAATTTAGAACAACATTGTTCGCTTACCAAAGATAATTTTATTAAATTAACAGAATTTATTTTTGACTCCACCTTTTTCTCATACAACGGTCAATTTTTTAAACAAATAGCAGGAACGCCCATGGGTTCCAAATTAAGCCCCATCGTGGCTCAATACGTCATGGATGACTTACTTGATACCTGCATCCCTAAACTAAGTTTTGAGCTTCCATTTTTAAAAAAATATGTTGACGACATCATATGTGCTGTTCCCGCAGATCACTATGATGAAATCCTTGAAGTCTTCAATAGGTATAACGACCAACTTAATTTTACAATAGAAAGACACTAATAACAATGTACCTTTTCTGGACACTCTGTTAATCCGAGATGACTCTAATGTCATAATCCTAGACTGGTTCAGGAAACCGACGAGTTCAGGAAAGTACCTCAATTATTATTCAGATCATATAAAATGAAAGTAAATTTAGTTCTGGGTTTAAAAAACCGGATCACAAAAATATCCCATCCATCATTAAGACAAAAAAACTTAGATTTACTTTTTCTATTCCTCAAAGACAATTCGTATCCTGAATCTATGTTAAAGAAACTGCTATACTCTACTCCTAACATTGAAGACCAACACAATGTCAGCAATAATAGTCTTCTTTACGTAACAATGAACCATTGGATGACGAAGAGGTGGAAACTGAAATAAAAAGTACAGTTCAATATCTTACATTAGTACTCTTACTCCTAAAATTAATAAAATTCTCAAACTAGATAAGAACATCATCATAGCTCCTAAAAACATTAAAAGAGTTAACAATCTATTCAGTCAGCTTAAGGATAAGACCGCCATTTTAGATAAAACAAATGTTATATATAAGATCCCTTGTAGTAATTGTAACCAATCATATATCGGCATGACTTCAAGGAATCTTAGATATAGACTTACATCACACCGCAGTGACATAAGAGTCAGAAAAGATGCTTGTGCTTTGTCACAACACGTACATTCCACTGGACACAGCCCTGATTTCGACAAAGTGCAAGTCTTGACCTCTGAATCAAATTTATTCAAAAGAAAGTTTTAGAAATGGCCCATATACGCTGTACAGACTATGTACTGAATAAGAGAAGTGACACTCAAAATTTAAACATAATTTATTCTAACATACTTTATCTAGATAAACACAGAAATCATAGGATCAACCATTAACGGATTAACCCTTAGTGGCAGAAGGGAATTTATTTTGTGTAGATTTTACCATTTTGTTTAGTGTAAAAGAGTTATCACGAATAGGTCTATTTGGTATTAATCTCCAGAATGTCCCACATAAAAGTAAAAGTCCTATGTAATAATAGACATTCAAATAATCTTAAATAATCCTATTCATAACACTTTTACACTTATCACACAATCACATTCAACATATTAATCTACTTATACATTGATTTCATAACCATTTTCTTTGTTTTTCCTATAACTATGACAATAATTTTAATTTTTTTTGTCAAAGTCCAAAAATTGATTTTGACATCTAATTCAAATTTAAATTGAAATATCTTCTTTCAATGCTGCTTCAATGTTTTTAACTGTATCCACGATCGTAAGTTATTATCTTATCTTAATTTATATGTATTATCAACGCATAACTTCTTGTAGATTGGTTGACAAAGGTAATAAATTTACCGAAAGCTTCCCTTTGAACAAAGGATCTTTTATTTATTTTAAACTAGCCCCACAACCTTGGCTGCTACCCACTAAATCTTTCTTATTGTTTTTTTAACTTAATCAGCCACGATTAACAACTTTGATTAAATACATAGAATGGGTTTCTACGAAGATATCCGCAGGAGGTTTGGTAACCGATGCAGTGGACTCTTCAAAAAATGGGCAAATGGTAACATCAAACTAGCAGCAGCAAAGAATAGGAAGATTTTTCTACTTAAAAGCAGACAACTTGACTTACACCGCGACACATCGCAGACCAGACAAAAGGAATTATACGTCTTATCAATGCTACAGATGATAGAACAGAACAAGAAATACAGAACATGATCAAGAGGTTTAATATAAAAATACTAAATCTAGAAATTAAAGTTAACCATAGGAATGTCCAAGAACTAAATAATTTTTTACACCAAACAATTATGGAACTTGACAATTTAATTCCTAGAAATATTATGACCGAGTTTAGCAATAGGCAAAACATATCTTATAATAAACATTTCCATAATTGTAAACTAATACAAACCAACAAACTTAACGCTCTCAAATCACATAATAGATCTATCTTAAAAGTCAAAACAATTGGCTCAAGAATCTAACTCAATTGGATATTCCTTTGGAAATTAGAAAATTACTGTCATTAGGGCCTAAATTCTGTTTACCAGCTAGTAGACAAGATATTTCAATTAAACATCTCTTAGCTGAAATCGAATTTGCCATTAATCACATTCAGGATGAGGATAAACGTAACATTCTTAGTTTACAAATTTCTAATGTCATTACCAATTTCTTGAATGATAATCATATTACATTCAATGAATTTAATCATTGGTATAAACTAACTAAAAGTTTTTATCAGGTCACCCAAATATTATTGTCACAAATGCAGACAAGGGAATGTAACAGTTATCATGTATAAAGAACAATATAATGAACTTTGCAATCAATTATTACTTAATGATACAATCCATTACAAGCAAATTCCCAAGAATTTAACAACACATATTCAGAATAAATCCAATAAGTTAGTTTCAAGTCTAAAAGAAAAAAGAGAAATTACTAATGAACTAGCCAAATCCTTAATGTGCTATAGTGGTGTAGCTCCTAAGTTCTATGGGTTACCAAAATACACAAACCTATATTGTCAATGAGACCAATTATTTCTTGTATTGAGGCTCCTAACATAAAAATTACAAAGTTTGTAACCAAGATTTTCACAGAGGCTTACAATTTTAATAACGATTACTATGTCACAGATTCATTTGAATTCGCAGAATTCATCAACAATTTCAAACTTCCTCTCAACTTTAAGCTGATTAGTCTGGATGTTGAATCTCTTTTTACTAACATACCTATTAATTTAGTACTTAAAACTATTCACAACCACTGGGCTAATTTAGAACAACATTGTTCGCTTACCAAAGATAATTTTATTAAATTAACAGAATTTATTTTGACTCCACCTTTTCTCATACAACGGTCAATTTTTAAACAAATAGCAGGAACGCCCATGGGTTCCAAATTAAGCCCCATCGTGGCTCAATACGTCATGGATGACTTACTTGATACCTGCATCCCTAAACTAAGTTTTGAGCTTCCATTTTAAAAAATATGTTGACGACATCATATGTGCTGTTCCGCAGATCACTATGATGAAATCCTTGAAGTCTTCAACAGGTATAACGACCAACTTAATTTTACAATCGAAAAGAAACTGATAACAGTGTACCTTTTCTGGACACTCTGTTAATCCGAGATGACTCTAATGTCATAATCCTAGACTGGTTCAGGAAACCGACGAGTTCAGGAAAGTACCTCAATTATTATTCAGATCACACATATAAAATGAAAGTCAATTTAGTTCTGGGTTTAAAAACAGGATCACAAAAATATCCCATCCATCATTAAGACAAAAAAACTTAGATTTACTGTTTATATTACTCAAAGACAATTCGTATCCTGAATCTATGTTAAAGAAACTGCTATACTCTACTCCTAACATTGAAGACCAACACAATATCAGCAATAATAGTCTTCTTTACGTAACAATGAACCATTGGATGACGAAGAGGTGGAAACTGAAATAAAAAGTACAGTTCAATATCTTACATTAGTACTCTTACTCCTAAAATTAATAAAATTCTCAAACTAGATAAGAACATCATCATAGCTCCTAAAAACATTAAAAGAGTTAACAATCTATTCAGTCAGCTTAAGGATAAGACCGCCATTTTAGATAAAACAAATGTTATATATAAGATCCCTTGTAGTAATTGTAACCAATCATATATCGGCATGACTTCAAGGAATCTTAGATATAGACTTACATCACACCGCAGTGACATAAGAGTCAGAAAAGATGCTTGTGCTTTGTCACAACACGTACATTCCACTGGACACAGCCCTGATTTCGACAAAGTGCAAGTCTTGACCTCTGAATCAAATTTATTCAAAAGAAAGTTTTAGAAATGGCCCATATACGCTGTACAGACTATGTACTGAATAAGAGAAGTGACACTCAAAATTTAAACATAATTTATTCTAACATACTTTATCTAGATAAACACAGAAATCATAGGATCAACCATTAACGGATTAACCCTTAGTGGCAGAAGGAATTTATTTTGTGTAGATTTTACCATTTTGTTTAGTGTAAAAGAGTTATCACGAATAGGTCTATTTGGTATTAATCTCCAGAATGTCCCACATAAAAGTAAAAGTCCTATGTAATAATAGACATTCAAATAATCTTAAATAATCCTATTCATAACACTTTTACACTTATCACACAATCACATTCAACATATTAATCTACTTATACATTGATTTCATAACCATTTTCTTTGTTTTTCCTATAACTATGACAATAATTTTAATTTTTTTGTCAAAGTCCAAAATTGATTTTGACATCTAATTCAAATTTAAATTGAAATATCTTCTTTCAATGCTGCTTCAATGTTTTTAACTGTATCCACGATCGTAAGTTATTATCTTATCTTAATTTATATGTATTATCAACGCATAACTTCTTGTAGATTGGTTGACAAAGGTAATAAATTTACCGAAAGCTTCCTTTGAACAAAGGATCTTTATTTATTTTAAACTAGCCCCACAACCTTGGCTGCTACCCACTAAATCTTTCTTATTGTTTTTTAACTTAATCAGCCACGATTAACAACTTTGATTAAATACATAGAATGGGTTTCTACGAAGATATCCGCAGGAGGTTTGGTAACCGATGCAGTGGACTCTTCAAAAAATGGGCAAATGGTAACATCAAACTAGCAGCAGCAAAGAATAGGAAGATTTTTCTACTTAAAAGCAGACAACTTGGACTTACACCGCGACACATCGCAGACCAGACAAAGGAATTATACGTCTTATCAATGCTACAGATGATAGAACAGAACAAGAAATACAGAACATGATCAAGAGGTTTAATATAAAAATACTAAATCTAGAAATTAAAGTTAACCATAGGAATGTCCAAGAACTAAATAATTTTTTACACCAAACAATTATGGAACTTGACAATTTAATTCCTAGAAATATTATGACCGAGTTTAGCAATAGGCAAAACATATCTTATAATAAACATTTCCATAATTGTAAACTAATACAAACCAACAAACTTAACGCTCTCAAATCACATAATAGATCTATCTTAAAAGTCAAAAACAATTGGCTCAAGAATCTAACTCAATTGGATATTCCTTTGGAAATTAGAAAATTACTGTCATTAGGGCCTAAATTCTGTTTACCAGCTAGTAGACAAGATATTTCAATTAAACATCTCTTAGCTGAAATCGAATTTGCCATTAATCACATTCAGGATGAGGATAAACGTAACATTCTTAGTTTACAAATTTCTAATGTCATTACCAATTTCTTGAATGATAATCATATTACATTCAATGAATTTAATCATTGGTATAAACTAACTAAAAGTTTTTATCAGGTCACCCAAATATTATTGTCACAAATGCAGACAAGGGAATGTAACAGTTATCATGTATAAAGAACAATATAATGAACTTTGCAATCAATTATTACTTAATGATACAATCCATTACAAGCAAATTCCCAAGAATTTAACAACACATATTCAGAATAAATCCAATAAGTTAGTTTCAAGTCTAAAAGAAAAAAGAGAAATTACTAATGAACTAGCCAAATCCTTAATGTGCTATAGTGGTGTAGCTCCTAAGTTCTATGGGTTACCAAAAATACACAAACCTATATTGTCAATGAGACCAATTATTTCTTGTATTGAGGCTCTAACATAAAAATTACAAAGTTTGTAACCAAGATTTTCACAGAGGCTTACAATTTTAATAACGATTACTATGTCACAGATTCATTTGAATTAGCAGAATTCATCAACAATTTCAAACTTCCTCTCAACTTTAAGCTGATTAGTCTGGATGTTGAATCTCTTTTTACTAACATACCTATTAATTTAGTACTTAAAACTATTCACAACCACTGGGCTAATTTAGAACAACATTGTTCGCTTACCAAAGATAATTTTATTAAATTAACAGAATTTATTTTTGACTCCACCTTTTCTCATACAACGGTCAATTTTTAAACAAATAGCAGGAACGCCCATGGGTTCCAAATTAAGCCCCATCGTGGCTCAATACGTCATGGATGACTTACTTGATACCTGCATCCCTAAACTAAGTTTTGAGCTTCCATTTTAAAAATATGTTGACGACATCATATGTGCTGTTCCGCAGATCACTATGATGAAATCCTTGAAGTCTTCAACAGGTATAACGACCAACTTAATTTTACAATCGAAAAGAAACTGATAACAGTGTACCTTTTCTGGACACTCTGTTAATCCGAGATGACTCTAATGTCATAATCCTAGACTGGTTCAGGAAACCGACGAGTTCAGGAAAGTACCTCAATTATTATTCAGATCACACATATAAAATGAAAGTCAATTTAGTTCTGGGTTTAAAAACAGGATCACAAAATATCCCATCCATCATTAAGACAAAAAACTTAGATTTACTGTTTATATTACTCAAAGACAATTCGTATCCTGAATCTATGTTAAAGAAACTGCTATACTCTACTCCTAACATTGAAGACCAACACAATATCAGCAATAATAGTCTTCTTTACGTAACAATGAACCATTGGATGACGAAGAGGTGGAAACTGAAATAAAAAAGTACAGTTCAATATCTTACATTAGTACTCTTACTCCTAAAATTAATAAAATTCTCAAACTAGATAAGAACATCATCATAGCTCCTAAAAACATTAAAAGAGTTAACAATCTATTCAGTCAGCTTAAGGATAAGACCGCCATTTTAGATAAAACAAATGTTATATATAAGATCCCTTGTAGTAATTGTAACCAATCATATATCGGCATGACTTCAAGGAATCTTAGATATAGACTTACATCACACCGCAGTGACATAAGAGTCAGAAAAGATGCTTGTGCTTTGTCACAACACGTACATTCCACTGGACACAGCCCTGATTTCGACAAAGTGCAAGTCTTGACCTCTGAATCAAATTTATTCAAAAGAAAGTTTTTAGAAATGGCCCATATACGCTGTACAGACTATGTACTGAATAAGAGAAGTGACACTCAAAATTTAAACATAATTTATTCTAACATACTTTATCTAGATAAACACAGAAATCATAGGATCAACCATTAACGGATTAACCCTTAGTGGCAGAAGGAATTTATTTTGTGTAGATTTTACCATTTTGTTTAGTGTAAAAGAGTTATCACGAATAGGTCTATTTGGTATTAATCTCCAGAATGTCCCACATAAAAGTAAAAGTCCTATGTAATAATAGACATTCAAATAATCTTAAATAATCCTATTCATAACACTTTTACACTTATCACACAATCACATTCAACATATTAATCTACTTATACATTGATTTCATAACCATTTTCTTTGTTTTTCCTATAACTATGACAATAATTTTAATTTTTTGTCAAAGTCCAAAATTGATTTTGACATCTAATTCAAATTTAAATTGAAATATCTTCTTTCAATGCTGCTTCAATGTTTTTAACTGTATCCACGATCGTAAGTTATTATCTTATCTTAATTTATATGTATTATCAACGCATAACTTCTTGTAGATTGGTTGACAAAGGTAATAAATTTACCGAAAGCTTCCCTTTGAACAAAGGATCTTTTATTTATTTTAAACTAGCCCCACAACCTTGGCTGCTACCCACTAAATCTTTCTTATTGTTTTTTATATATATATATATATATATATATATATATATACACACACTGGAAAACAGTAACTTTTTACTAAAACATATATTCGGAAACAAATAGTTTTTAAAATGTGGAGTGTTAAACATAAATGATTTTTTATTTTTACCTTCAAACCTATACAGTGTGTCCGAGATTCAGCATGCATGTATTGCTATATTCGTTAATATTGAAGATAGAATGTCGGTTAAATGGGGAAAGTTTTACAGAATTTTAGGGCTATCATCATGGTAAAGTCAGATTTGAAGTAACTTTTTTTGTTTTTGAAATAATTGAAGAAAACAAAAATTGTGCATTTTCTATTACCCCCTGTAGCTCTTTTGTTTGAAGTCTGACAACATTTTGATTTGTACATTATTATAACACTTTTAAAAGACAATTTAAAAAAAAGTACCAAAATTTATCTACAGTCATTTGTTTTTGAAATACATACACTAACTATTGTTTTTCATATGGTCGCCATCTTGGATTTTTACATTATCGAATAGTATTTTTTATCACCTTTTCAGCGATGTATCACATGATACGAAAATTTACTTCCAACTATCAAAAATTTAAAAAATATAAAATTTAAATGGTAGGCCTTGAGAAGGCATGGATTAATAAATGAAAAATTTATACAATTAGATTCCTAATTATTGTATATTGTAATAACTAAAATAAAAACAAAACCGATAATAGTAACTATCATAAAACATGCTCGATATGTCCCCCTCTACACTCCACACATTTTCTACATTTTCATATCATGTAATACATTGTAGAAGAGGTGTTAAAATCCACTATTCGATAATGTAAAAATCCAAATAGCGTCCAAAAACAAAAATTAGAAATGTATTAAATTTTGTAAGTAAAAACAGATAAATTAGCAAGGGTTTAAATTTTTGATGGTTCTCGTATATTTTCTGCTCGTCCAGAATCCATTAAAAATTTAGTCTTATCTTATTCCGTTACTGAAATATCCTGAAAAAACTGAAAAACTCGAATTTGGAAAATAAGCCATAAAAATCCAAATAGCGTCCAAAAACAAAAGTTAGAAATGTATTAAATTTTGTAAGCAAAAACAGATAAATTAGCAAGGGTTATTACTCTATTTGTACACTACTATGCAACCAATTTTAGTGTGTGGACCGAACCTAATTTTAATTATACATTAGCCGCTACTAAGAAAGAAACTTGTTGAGTTAAAATTGTCAAAAACATTTTTTCCAAAAATCTATGTCGATACACCAATTCCGTTGTGGACGTGACAAAATGGGTTCTATCGATGACCCAACACTGAATTCTGTTACCCGTTTGACTTGGTCAGCATTTGATAGGGCATAATGTACATATTTAAACACAAATTCTGTTTAGGGTAACGGGAAAATTTATTATCTGGATGACTGAGAGATCAATTCAGCATTTAGGATTAAACTTACTCAATGTCTATGATGATACACCAATGTCCTCTGCGACGAGGTAAAATCGTCTCTCTCGGCGACTAAGAGAAATTCTGTGGCTTGCGAGTCTTGATCAACATTTGGGTTGAATTTTCCTAAAATCTACATCAATTTCGTTAGGGTCGCGGTGAAATTGGTTACCTGTATGACCAAGAGCTAAATTCTATGAGCTACGAGCGTTGGTTACCATCTGAGCCAAATTTGTCTAAAATGTGAATTAGTCGTCTGTTTCGTTGGTGATAAGGCAAAATGAGTCCTCTCGACGATCATGAGCTAAATTCTTTGATTCATGAGTGATACCCAGAACTTGGGCCAAATATTTCCTAAAATCTCTGTTTATATAAAAATTTAGCTGGGGCCACTACGAAATTGCCTACCTCGATGAACAATAGCTAAGTTTTGTCACCGGTGAGTGCATCAATTTTGTTGAGGACGCGGCAAAACGGATTCTCTGCCCGATAAAGATCTAAATTATGTGGTACATGAGTGTTAGTCATTATTTGGAGGTAAACATAGTCAAAATATTTGTTTATAACACATTTCGCTAGGAAAAATTAAGGATATTTATAATATGTCGGAAGAGAATCACGCCCCGGTTAGTATATGTGGTCGATATGCCTACTGGTGAAGCAAAAAGAACAGAAATACTAAATATAGTTGCCATACTTGTAAAAAAAAATATGTGCTTAGAGCATCTTACACCAACTTACAAAGAATGTTCATTTTCCTTTAATTAACTTTGGAGCCAAAATTTTAATTCACCACTGCTTCATTTTGTAAATTATGTAATATGTGTAATATGTTTCACCAATATTCAATAAACATTTTCAGTAAATAGTAGTTGTTGAATTCTGCCCTAAAGCAGAGGAAAAAGTATAAACCGAAGCAATTTTTTTTTCATAACTTTTTTTAAGCCCTTCTGAGAGACCCATGTTAGCTGGTGAGTCTCACGGAGACATGTTTGTTGCGGAAGCTTAATACAAATTCGGTGTGTAATTAAACTCAATTAGCTTTAATAAAAAAACACATCTTACTAGTTCTATGTAAAAAAAATATATTCAAGCTATGAAGGTACTCAAATATTTACTGAAAACAAGACGGTACTACAATATGGGGTTATTTAACAATGCAATAAGGTAATTGCTGGTAAGCGGATTATTGTAAAAATTTGATTTTTCGGACTGCGATGAAAGAAGCTTATTCATGTTGCTGTCAGAGTTTGGATTTATTTGATTGATGATTGTATTTTAAACTAAATAGTTGCTTATTTGTTAAACCTTTTCAAGGTTATTTATATTAATATTGAAAAACAATTACAGAAATGAACAAAATGCTTTGTGTACTGACATTAATACCTACATAACTTGCTATAGTCACGTAATGGTAATGTAAACTTTTAACAACAAAAAATTTTTGCAATTTATTGGCATTCTACAATCTAACATTATTTTACTGATTGGGTATGTTTTTAAACGACTTTCAGTAATTTTTTGTTGTGGTAACATATTTTAAAAACGGGCGCAATGAGATTGTATTACATCACGCAGCTCTAAAAAATAATTATTTATTACTTTATGACGTAATTGCACGAAATTGCGGTTTAAGTTCTCAGAATCGGCCTAAAAAAATTAAGCTGGAGCTATTTATCTTTTATCACACAGAACGAGATACGATTATCTATCCTTTTTATAAACGAGATTTGTCGTCAATAATTTTAGATATTAATGCTACATAATGAAAACTAGATAATTTAGTTTTTAAAAAACAATAACACTTCGTCGACCCTAACATTAATCATTAATTATTAAAAACTACGCTGACATGACATGTTCTGACTTTTTAAAAAAGTAAAGTCAAAACCAACTGGTACTTAATCCGGTTAATAAAAATTAGCACACATTCAAAAATAAAACAAACTAGATCACTGAACTAACAACCCAAATACTTATAATGTCTTTTTCTACTCCTATACACGTAACATACGAATAACGAAAGTCTCTACCATATGTGTAAAATCTACATTACGTAATATGGTTAGGTAATAAAAATTACAACTGTTATATATATATATATATATATATATATATATATATATATATATATATATATATATATATATATATATATATATATATATATATATATATATATATATATATATATATATATATATATATATATATATATATATATATATATATATATATATATATATATATATATATATATATATATATATATATATATATATTATATCAGAGGTGAAGTATCTTACTTTAAAGTACACTTTTTTATGTGTCTTATTGAATTTTTAAAGATATCATTAAAGAAAAAAATGTTTGAAAACTGAAATGTATTGATTTAAAATTTTAGTGAACATCGTACGTTTATTTTGCTGCACTGTCACCCGCTGCGTTAAGCGTACTTTGTTCTCTTGTATTGTACATTTATACATGTTGAATAAATAATGTAAGGGAGTGTCACGGTATTCTTTCTTATTTTTATTTTTTATTTACAATCCTTGAATGAAATAATCCACGTTACCTAATCTTCAATTAAAGTAGCATTTATTCTACCTACATTCTACTTCATCCACGTGTTTTTGTTTATTGCAGTATTTGACGGAATGCAAATTGGTATTGTACAGCACGTAATGTCTGAGTCAAATAAATCATACTTCTAAGGTACCGAATGTAGAAAACATATTCGTTTTTAAATTTTAATAATACAAGCAATGTATACCTACTACAATTTAATCAGGTAAATAGTAAATACCTGTTATAGTAGGAAGTACGTAATACCTTTGGTCTGTAATAAAATTGAATATCTAATAAAATTCCGCAAAGAGATTAAAATTACAAGATGTGTATTTTTGAGATTTTAACAAAGCTGCTGCAAGGCTGTGATAATAAATACCAGCAATGTACTTATATTGTCATGCAATAATTCAATTTCCCATTATTTATTTTATTATCTATGTCCATCTTTACAATAGTGTTTAGTGTTTAGGGACACAAAATGAATATTTATATATAAAAAAATGTGAATATTGAAAACTTATGTAATTGTAGAAAAACGTTGCAGTTAGGAAAAGTTCGCAAAAAAATTCACGTTCTTACAAAATAAAAACGAAAAAACTAAAGTTCTTAAAAAAATAATGGGTTCACATCCCTTTTGAAACTTCGTTCCAAGTCTGTAAAAATTGGCTACTGTGTAAAAATAAACGCCATTAAGCAGATTACAGGAAAGCGATATAAAACGGTGATGATTCACCTTTTTGCGAATTTTAACAAAAGGATTTCAATACAGCACCTATAGTTAAATAATAATCAGTACAATGTTATACCATTGACTTTAGTGTTAAAGTCAATGGTTATACCTACACATTTTAGTTTACCCCATTGGTCAGATTTCATTCAACTGAATGATGATTCAACCAATCACGGGAATATATATTGCGATGTAATTTACTTTAAAACGTTTTTGGGAAGTTGACGCACAGTTTCTTTACTAATTTAGGTGAGTAAAGAAGTAATTATTTATTATTTTAAGAATACGGAGGCCATCTGTCTTGTTAACGTAACAATGGAAGCGAAAAATTTTTTGCCGTGGGTGAATTTATCAAACTATTTTTATATTTCTGAAAAGAACTTTTCCTTTAATTAAGGACTTATTTTTAACATATAATACAGCTGTTCCATCTAGCGCAGCTGTCGAAAGATTATTTAGTACTAGTGGCCTGATTCTTAGTAAGAAAAGAGGCAAATTATTAGATATAAATTTAGAGAATTGTATTTTGTTGAAAGGATCCTTAAATATATAAATTTTAAGAAAATGTAGTTTTTTAGTAGGTATCTTCATAGTATCTTCGATACTTTACATTGGGATGTAGTATCTTACTGAGGTATTGTTTTAGAATAGGTATCTTACCTTCAAAAAGATACTTATTTCAGTCTAATATCTTATGTTAACTTAAGATGCTTTTGTAGAAGTATTTTCATACCACAGATATATATATATATATATATATATATATATATATATATATATATATATATATATATATATATATATATATATATATATATATATATGGTCTAATAAGTAAAACAAGATTGGCAACAATGTCATTAGAAACCACTTTATCTCTATAGTAATAATGGATGTTATTTTTAAAATTGATTTCTCTTAGACTTCAATCAATTTATTGCACAAGAAAATAGTTAAAGAATTTATACTTTCGTAATGTGTTAAGAACGTTATCGTACAAATGGAATACATTAAAATCTTAATAATAACGACTATCATTATTTATTATGCAATAGCAGATCTAATCTAAGATGCACCTCATTGGAAAATGTTCAGGTTATAAGATATATGTAATATAAACTGAAATAATACAAATATTCTTGTTTTAGGATCATTATCAAATAGGAAGTGTTATTTAACCTCAAGTTTAATATAATAGGGGTTTGACTGTTTTAAAGTTGTCCAAGATACAGTTTCCATTGAGAAAAGTGTTTTTGTAGTGTAATTTTTACCAAGGTTGTGATACCGGACATTACATCAGTCTATCCTAGTTTATTTCACAAGAAAATACTTAAGCGACTTTATAATTTCGTAATCTGTTAAAAATGTCGTAATGTGGAATACATTACAATTTTAAGAATAATGACTATCATTAAATGCAATAACAGATTTAATCTCACTGCATAATGCTCTCGTTACAAGGTAAATGTTTAAATATAATCTGAATTAATACAAAAATTTTTGTTTTAGGATCATTATTAGTAAATATCCAAACAAGAAGTGTTATTTAACCTCAACTTTAATATAATAATTATAGTAAAAGAGAAGTGATTTAAAGTTTACACTGTGTCATGTATAAAAATGGTTTGAAGTTTTCGAAGATAACACAGTTTCCATTAGGAAAAGTGTTTTACTGTGTAATTTTAACCAAGCTTGCAATAATGGACATTACATCAGTTTATTCTAGTTAAAAATCAACTTATTCGGAGAATGATGAAATATTTGACCCAAATTATAACGTAATGCATTCACATGCAAGTGATACATATGCAGTGTATTCAAATCGATACACTTTCAATGTATTAGTTATTTGTTATTAGCAGCTTATTAATAATATTGGCAAATGGTTTTGGGCGATTTAAATTTAAATGCTTCATAATTTATAAGCAGATATATTTTAATTAGTTATCTGCCAATCGACTATGATTATTTCATGTAATAACTTTTGTTGTCATTTAGAGTGTAATTGTGCTTTCTAATATAATTTAAAAAATCAAGCGACAAATTATTTTTCCGCCGTTTGCTGGAAAGGGCAAATGAAATGTTTTCTGTTTTAATCGATCCATCTATTTTAAAGTAGTCTTATTAAGACGCATTTTTTGCTGTTCTTGTTAATTTAGGCATAAAACGCCTAGTAAAAATGAATAGTGAATCCGAAAGTGATAGTGCACTTTGCAACTTTATGGGTACACCACCACCTGAAATAATAGAATAAGCTGCAAAACACCCGATAATCTTTTACGAACGAAATCTAAAGCAAGATACGAAATTATATATAAAACTTTTATGGACTGGCGATCTTCTAACAAGGTTCATTCGTATTCGGCAAATGTTCTTTTAGCATATTTTGGAGAAAGGTAGAAGGAGATCCGTTGAGTGCAATCACCGAGAGGCGTCGGCACACAAACGCGGCCGTCCCCATTTTCCACCCCCATGGTTTCTTTTCGGGGATTTTTTTCAACCCCTAGACGGAATGTTCAACTTTTGGCCCGGTGGTCGATTTCTTTTCAGGGACGATAATCAATACCCTCGGCCATTTTGTTTTGGCGTAAAATTTTAATTTTTAAAAGGAATTTGTTGGCAATCAATATATAACGGCATGTAGTTAACATTGTTGTGATGCGAATTGAACGGGTTTGAGGAGTAATCACCATTGAAAGCTTTATTTGCTGCAAAACCTACGATACATCCTTTAGGGAACGGCCTCAGGAAGACAGTATCCAATGATTTTCGCTCAATGCCCGTAGGTATAGTTAACACTTTTACGTCTGTCCTTTAACAGGGTATTTTGCTGCAGTTGTCTCTAAGGCATTAGCGTGAGCAACTAGAATGGTTGGATTGATTCGCATACATCTCACCAGTAAACTAGCATCCATAATTCTCGTCTTGTAATTTGAACCTAGTGCTGCCATTAGATTAAATCTGTTGATCGCATAAATTTAGCTTGTAATTCAACACCACTTATGAGAAACTTTTCTTGATTAAACAAATTATCTCAATCTGTCTGCTTGTCGTTGCAAGTACTTGACGTTTTGAGAAGACATTATTTGCGTGGCTCAGCGTATTCATCTGTCCGGCTGTGTCAGTATGCAGTAAAGTACAACCTACATGTGAGTTCTTAGCCTCCGTTCCATAATTTAACAACGTTTCGATATATGAGCGGTAGGCATAGGTGTTGTTTGGCTGTGACACCATCTTATGATTTAAATGCCATAACATCTGCGTCATTAAGTGCTGTATCATCTTGCTTTAGAGCTTTAGCTGTGATATACAACATGGTCTGACTTAAATCTATGTAACCTTTCCTATTTTCCGACACTACACATTCTATTGGGCGTCATCACTAAGAGCTGATAAGGACTTGTAAAATAACCATTCTCCACTCTCGATACTAGTCCGCGTCGAGGGTAAAGCGAACAAATCCAATTCGGGCTTGACGCATTCACACGATTGTGCAAGTAAGAAAGCCATTATCTTGAAAATATATCATCGTAAGTAGTTTTTTTCTTCTTATTGGCAACAGCTCTCGGTCGAGACTGGCTATTAACGGTCAGACCTACTCTTTATAGCCCGAACCCTCCATCATTCTATCGATTTTATCGTCGGCTTTACGCTTAAGATTTCTACCCGCTTCGTGAAATCTCTCTTGCAACGACTTCATGATAGGTCGATCTTCTATGACATCACCAAGAATATAGGTGCACGCCCTTAGAGCTGCTTTTCCAATAGCCTATGCACCAGACTTAAATAACGGTATTATACTTCTAAATATGCCTCCTAACCAGCTTCCTACACCATGCCCACGCTGATATGGTGCACCTCTGTAGATGGAGCCGATACCATTACCGGCCTGATTCATATAATATTGTTGATAAGCACAAACCGTTATTGGACTTTCTTAAAGTATAGCTTCAGACACGACATCCCAACCTCGAATAGCACCCGTATCTGTTTTTATATTAATCTCCATGTTCTCAAATTCTCGCGTCATCACCGGTATGTAACTGTGCAGGCGAAAAAATCACATCTTTATGGCTCCCGTAATCATAGTTTTCTAAAGTAATATTTATTATACGCATAAGCGGAGATAAAACATCACCCACAATTTGCGGTTCAATGATGTCACAATAACCAAACATCTGAGTTGGTAATCCTATCCATATACTAGTGGGGTACGAGAGTATTGGTTCCATAGCTATGTTCTGATACGGGCGATAACCCAACTGTAAGGCTAAACGTTGTGAGAAGCCGAATAGCGAGAGTTCGGTTTTTAATTTCGTAGTGACACGCTTAGTTGACTCATGGTATTTGATTGTTAACAATTTACCTATTAGCTCGTGGTTATTTACAACCTTGCCAATGCCTTCTACACTGGAATAATTCCCCGAAGCAAAACGTAGCACATACCGACCGTTCTCAATATAACTGATTTTCTCGCTGTCGTGTTAAAAATGCGATAGACCCTAGAACCTCTTTCCCTGCAGGTGGCGCGGTTCTATAATAAATTAGATTGTCTGTCGCACTTACAGCGGAAAATAGCAAGGTTACTAAATTTTTGAAATGCCTACAACGCAAGGGCCCGTTAATCCTATTCGCTTGGGCAACTGTGGTTTTCTTTTTATCACTGCACTCATTGTGAAAACTTCCTCACTCTAATCCGTTTCATATCCCTTCTCAAAGGTGTAGTTGGTTCAGGCGATTCTGACATGCTGTCCGGCTTTATATTAAGGTTGACGTGCTGACTTTTGCATACAGGTTACGCCTCACTTCCAAAATGTCTTCATCGTTTACAGCCGCGGGGCCACTATTATACTTGAATGAGGGTTACTGTTGTAAGCGGTCACAAGTTTTTGGAATACGTCAATATACCTGTAGGAATTTTTGTAGGTGAAATAACGCTACATCTTTGTTTTCAATATTTTATTAAATCTTTCAACTACAGATGATTTTACATCAGGGTTATTTGTTACATAAAAATTGATATTTTTCTTAAAACAGTTTTATACATTGCCCGCCACAAACTGTTTACCTTTATCCGTCTGCAGATTAGCCGGTGTTTTGTCACCTCCTTAAAAATATCGGCGAATGATTCAATTACAGAATGCTGCTGTCTTTGTTTTAAGAGCCCGCGCCCAAGCCGTCTTGTCTAAACACATCAATAGCTATTAAGACGTAATTGTAGTCACTATTATATTTACTTCAATTTCGCATATCGCAAAGATCCGCTTGCCACAGTTCGTAAATGTGGCTCACAATATACCTACTGCGCTGAAACTTCCTCCTGACTGGTTTATGTATCGTATATGCTTCCTGTGCCTGCAACCAATTTTTGACTTCGCCATATTTGCCTTTTGCAATGTTAGTTAAAGGTGCTACACCCGGAAACTCTGCCGGATGCGTGGGATCATAGTATACGGTATCCATGTTATGTTCCTATTTAGTGAAAATCTTCTTGGAGAGGATCCTCTCAGTGTTTCCCGAAATTGACTATCAGCATCGTAATTCTCACCTACAGTGGACAGGGTGCGTTCAAGGTTAGGAGATAAATCAGCAGCATCACATCCTCGCGTATTTCCGATAAACTCTCGAGGTATATGTATTTCTTTAATGTACGTCGCAAACTGTCGCCAACTGTGTGGATTTGTAGTTTTCCGTTGTCTTAGCGTTTTGTGAACCACATAGACAATGTTGGAATGAGGGATCTCGTCTTTTATGGTGACAGTACCCCTTTTATTCCAAAATACATCACCGTTCGTATCCGGTACACGTAAGAAGACCTCACCTTTTTTCCTATATGAAGTCGGCAGTGTTGATAATATTTCGTCGTCTGTAAGGCTCTTGCGTTTCGGTGAATCATCAACATCACAGCTGCGTAGATATCTTTCAAGGACTTGATTGTACTGCTGCCATTTGTCGTGGTCAGTCATTGTGGTTTTTAAAACTGTATTCATATCGTTGCCCAGCTGCGTTAAAATGTTTTGTGTGACGTCTGGAGCCTGCAAGCGTTGTATTAAGTGCAATGGTAGAATAACCATTTTCTCTAGGTTGCGGTCCATGGTTGTTATTGGAACAGATTACCCAGAATACCTCCAAGTAATGATCCTAGCAAGAGTGGCAGAAATTTACTGCCCTTCTGTACAAGAAACTGTCTTTATAGATTCACCTCTCTCTGATAAGCGTCTTAAAGTGTGCTTATGTTGAAAGAGTCGATGCTTCTGATCAGCCGACAGAGGTACACGGCCTTTTAAAATGTATGCACACTCGCAGATACACTCGGCCTGCTTACTATCAATGAATTTCAGTAATATCACGTCGACTTTTACTTAATCTGGCTAATGCGTGGAGGATATCGGCGTTTTTGGTTAAAACGTCAGCCACCCCATATAATGTAATTTTTATGACCACAGGCTTTTTAGCTATATATACATGACAAATGCATTGAGGCCCGAATGTATTTGTTCTATATCGTAACATGTTTGGCGTATTCTTGTTTTAAGTCGAACAATAAATATCCGTGTGGCTCTGAAGTGCATCATGGTATGCAGCCTCTAAAAATTTCGGGCTGTCAGGCAGATCTGCCTTGCTAAATGCTGTATCTGAGCTCTATCATGTAGATTCTTAAACAAGATTATGTTATGGGCATTAAGCGAAATATCTTTCTGCCCGCGTCCTTGGTGAAATATGTTTTGTGTTAAGAAAACACACTTAGGTTTCTTGGTAAAAATATCCACCACCGACCCGTTAGTTTTGCGCATTAGATCGTCAATTATCATCAAGACCGGTATTTCACCATCAAACTGTTCCATATCAGGTAGACCCTTCTGCAATTCCACTACGATGTCATTGAATAAAGGCTGCCATTCGCTGTAAAACCAGATATTTTTTTCAAATGTATCTCAGACAGTTATGATATTTTTTAAAAATTTCACGATAAAATACGATTTCCCACAATCCGTGGGGCCTACAACTATTGCTGAAAAAGGATGATTAAACTGGCCCTCCATCTTGAAAGTCAAAACGGCACTAAATGGCACTCTGTCATCAGCCCCTCTTAAATACCCAAGAACCTGCAGGCACCGGTATAATTTACTTTTGTCACTCTTACCTTCTAATATCAAAAGGTTTTTTGTTTTCTAGAATATATACATAAAAATTATTAACCATTACGTCACTAGTTAATTATCAGATTTTTAATTACAGCATTAAATTTTGTAGTTGTATAGTGGAAGTTTGATATTGTTTTATCACAATAAAGTTTTGAATGTTAACTTGGCCGACTTTCCAATATGTTATTATCCATTAATTCTATATTTATTTTTAGAAAATTAGTAACTAGGGAAACATTTTTTATGCGACTTGTTCTTTCCTGTTGCGTAAAAGACCTTGGAATAATTAGATTGTGTGTGTATAAAAAACGATTGAGGTATTCATTAGTTTCAATTGCAATTTTATCGTTCGTCTGTCATCTTTCCGTTTCTTCAATACAACACTATTTTGCCTTAGCCTTTACTTTATTTACTTTATTCGCTCGTACAGTTTTTTAATATTGTGCTATAATTACAGGTATGGATTTAGCTAACCTAAACGCTGCATATTGCTTTAAACCTTTTAAAGATATTAAGTACCTGAAGATTAATGTTGAACACAAAATACTCGCTCTTGGAGTCGCATCAACTAAATATGGTGAAAGGGTTACTGTGGAACAGGTCGAGTTTAAACAAAGATCAACTATATAATATGACATACACGGAATATTTGTAAAATTAAAATAACATATTTTTGATCCTAACATGCACACGCACACGAACACGCGCACGCACACACACCCACGTACAGGCACACGCACATGTCACGTACACGCACACGCAAATGCACACGCACACGCACACGCACACGCACACGCATACGCACACGCACACCCACACGCACACGGACACCCACGCGCACACGCACATGCATACGCACACGCACACGTACACACCCACACACACACACACGGACACCCACGCGCGCACACACACACACACACACACACACACACACACACAACACACACACACACACACACACACACGAACACACACATAAGCACAGGTACTTCCAGGCCCAAAGACAGGCGCAGTCGCAGTCGCAGATGTACTCACAAACATGCGCGGACGATGACTCAGACGCAGTCGCAGTCGTAAACTCAAGCGCATTCGAGGATACAAGTAAAATCAGACGTACACGCAGACACTGGGCAGCCAAAGACGCAATCACAGCAACAGATGCACACATACACACACGTACACATCCACCCACTCGCTCAATTATATATACGCATTTATACTCACATATATACACATACGCACACGCGCGCGCACGCGAACACATACGGATCAAACCGAAAATGATTTATATGGTTTTCAAAGTTCAGAAATCTGTAAATCCGTTGAAAACTCGAGATCAATTGTGACGCACTCGCACCTAAACTCAAACACGGACATGAACAGGAACACGCACACGCCCACTCACACGCACACGACTCGCGGACTCAGACGCAGACGCTAAAAACATAGCACAAATTAATGCAGTTAATATCGCAATGCAATATTTAAATCCTTGTTAACTAATTAGTTACTTAATTATTTGGCATAGAGCTATTTGTAAACTTAAATTAAATAAAGTGCTGACAAGGTAGAAACGGAAACAATGTACCGATATCATTAATGAGTGTGAATGTGAGAATTGGTCTATAGACTTGAAGTGTTACTTCGAAGCAATAAACGCAGATCCAATGTCAAAAAACCAACATTCCGTACCCTAAGCATTGCGTTACAAGAAGAAGTTAATAGGTTACTAAAGGAGATAATCATTCAACCTAGTGCGAATTGAACGCACTATCTGAAATGTTAACGAATGGATACCATATACCGGAGCAGAACGTTTGGGCGCCAGGCGTTTGGGCGCCGGGCGTTTGGGCGCCAGGCGTTTAGGCGCCGTAATTATGTTATGCAAGAAAATTTTACCAACGCACTTTCAAAACGCTACTTTACATTACCCTTTATGTTATTGAATATTTAAAGTAAATTTTGCAATATCGGTATTTTTTTAATTGTAGTACATTTAATCTGGGAAATATTTAAATTATTGTCTTGTCCTGTGATCATAAGGCAATTAAGAAGATTAGTGTAAATCCTGATAATTGGAATCATTAGGTACCCATTATTATTTGCAAAGCTCTTGTCGTGTGCTCAGAAAGCAATTAAGAAGATTAGTGTAATTAGAAAATTTTAGTATTTAAACTTACTCTTCCACACCAGTCTCTTCAGTTGTCTGCAGATATTTGTTGCCATAATTTTGTGAGCGTAATAGTGTCCAAGTCTACATTTAATTATGGAAGATACTCAAAGTAAGCGGAACAAAAAAAAGGTGTCCTATAATGGTTACATGTACGTTTTTGACAAGGCAAGCAAAGATGGAACAAACAAATTTTGAAGATGTGAGCGAAAAGCGGACAAGTGCCTATGTCGTGTCCATACAACAGTAGATGACGAATATTTGTGCTCCTCGGGTAACCACAATCATGGTAGTGATGCGGCATGCGTAAGCGTTTCTAAAATAAAAGTTGATATTAAAAGACGTGTCGAACAAACCATAGAGACTCCTGTCCAAATACTTAACCATGCCCTGGAGGGCACTGGGCCTGCAGTTCAAGGGCAGTTGCCCAACAAGGATGCTATTAGAAGATTGTGTCAGAGGACGCGATACCGTATCGCTGCTGCACCCCCAACTCCGATAGATCTGGAAACGCTAGTAATTCCGGAAGCGTACAGACTATACGAATGTGCTCCTGGACAATCCGAGATGTTCTTATTGAAGGATACCGGATCAGAGCAGCCGGGCCCATTTAGAATATTAATATTTGGGAGGGAAGATAACGCACGATGGAGCCAGCACATGAAGCAAATTTTTATGGATGGGACATTTCGGCAAGCGCCTCCGTTATTCCACCAAATTTACTTTATTTTGGCAAACAGGGATGGATTCGTATTTCCAGTTTTGTACGCGTTATTGCCAAACAAGCAACGGCAAACGCACGATCGGCTGTTTTCAATTACAAAAGAAATGTGGCGCAATTTCAACCTGAAACTGTTTCGTTGGATTACGAAATAACCGTAGTTGCAGTTGCTGAAGCATTTCCAACGGCACAATTACTAGGCTGCCTGTTTCATCTTGTTCAAAATTTTAAGAAACAAATAGCCAGTCATGGGCTGACGGTACAATATAATACCGATCCCGAATTTGCTCTTTCTGCACGGATGATAGTTGCATTAGCCTTTACTCCTCTAGATCACATTGATGACGCAATTGAAGAGCTTTCTGCACAATTTCCGAACGAATTGCAACCAATTTTAAACTGGTTCGAAGATAACTATGTTGGAAGGCGAAATAGAAACCACACACGCAGGAGGGCATTATTTTCGTCCAATTTTTTGGAACGTGTACCAAAGAGTGCGTAATAATGAAAATCGTACCAATAATTTTGCGGAGGCCGCTCATCGTAGTTTGCAGTGCCAATTAGGTATGGACCATCCGTCGCTGTGGAAATTTATCGACGGCCTGCGAAGCGTCCAGAAAGGACGCGACGCATTGTATGAAAAATTTGTAGGTGGCAAGCACCTCCTCATAAAAGGGCAAAATACCAAGCTGCGGATAACAGAATTACCACAATTGTTCAAGACTTTGAGAACCGAACAATTATTGAGTATTTCAGAGGCATTTCTCATAACGTTTTAATGGACTGAAAGTGAAATTGTACTTACATACATTTTTTGTTAACCAACGTAGTACATACATCTAATTTAATTTTTGATTTTGTAAGTATAACATGTCACACGCTTAGTTTTGTTTATTTTTTATAGTGCATGTTAATAAATTCTTTTTTCATCAACTTTAACTTTTGTTAACCAAAACGCCCGGCGCCGAAACACCTGGCGCCCAAACGCCGTCGCCCAACCGCCGGCGCCCAAATGTCGCGTACCGCACATATATAACCCCAAAACGTCTCTAATATCGAGGTTCATGGAATTATTATATTACCTAGGAAATTCAAATCTGTTCACCAAACTCGGCGTCACAAATGCATATTATCAGATCAATTTAACACCTGAATAAATGGAAAAGATAGTAGTTATGGTATTGGAGTACACAAAAATGGCGATTGTCATTTTGAATACTGACGAAGGTAAATAATTAAGTCTAAAAGAATAAATATATCTCAAATAATTAGTGGTACCATGCAAAAGTTGCTATAGTTTAGATCTCCAATATCGCCGGGCAACAATTGTAACCAGTTCCAGAATTTATTGCTGTTACACATTCACCTAATCATCAAACTTATTAACTCATTATTAATGTTAATAAAATAATCTAATTTTTAAAGTTTTAGTTAGCCGAACAATCCTTATATTAATGTTTGCCCTTAAACCTAGAACCGTACCAATCTAAATAACAGCAAATTCAAATTACCGATTTTGTATACAATGAAACCCTTTTCAAGTTTAACATGTAAGCATTTCATGCAAAAAACTTTAAATACTGTAAAATCAGGTTATGTGTTACCATCTATAATTTATAAGCAATCTGAATTAAAAGTTTTCTTGTATGTTAATTTTGTACAGCATACAATATTAAATAAATTTCGTATTCTATGTGGTTTAATGTTCAAACACTTGTTTAGTAACCGATAAATATATGTAAATAGCTATTTTATACAGTTTTGGTATCTCTTGAGCAATATAGTACAACTATTTAAGTTTAAACATCCAAGTTACTGAAAATCGAAGCACTTAGTAAGCGTCTGAACGAGATATTCTAATCTTGGAATCCTTTAGCATCCCTAACTACGCAAACTAATTTCGTTGTATAGTGTGATTTTACTGCTTATAAAAACCATTCCAGCCAAAACTGTTACTTTTTATAAATAATTGAATAATTAACACAAATACTGAGCTATTTGAATTTAATTGCAATACATAAATGTTGGTTAGAATGCAAATATTGGTAATTAAAAATATACTTTCTGTGTAGTGTATATAGACTACTACTAGTATCAGAGTACTACTGCTGTTTTGTTAAATTATTAATACACATATTTGATAATTAAAGAACATAAAGCAAATTAAAAATGCTTTTTTCTGAAATCGGCATGAAAGTTGCTAAACGCGGACTAATTGGAGTCACGAAAATTCGATTTTAAGGGCTAGGCATGAAACTAAAACTTTCATGTCTAGTCATTTTTACTTTCCAAATTGGGTATGTTAATATTTTTATAGAATAAAATAATATAGACAATTTTCTCAAAAACTTTATTTTTTAACAACAAAGTATAAGAAATACTGCTTGATATTAACTTTATTTGTTGAATCCTACTAGCGATTATACGTTTATGTACAAACAATTCGGCTACATAAACTTCCGCTACACTGGTAAGAACTCTATCCACCATGCCTTTTCAGATCTATTATATCGCCACCAGCGTCCACTGATAAAGTTGCAGACGTACGGCGTTAACAGTGGCCCGTATACTCCGTGCAACTAGGAAAACCAAGAAAAGCCGCTATTTTGGTAGGTTTTTCCCAATGGTACGAACCCCCACAGCTTGAAATCTGCACTTTCCGTTTTTATAATTCACAAATGAACGTCTATGAGGTAGATGCGGAAGGCGTAGTGCTATATAGTTTTTGTACAAGCCGACGTTGATTTGCCGCTTTCCCTTTCCATGAACGATCATAAAGCGCCATGATATATTAGTTTTTGAATCGGAAATTTTTACAATTAAAACAATAACCCTTATCTTCTATGTCATCATCAGGAGCTTTTCGAAGAAAATCGTCTACTTCGCTTCTTGTAAACACTTTGGCCTTTTTTGCTTGGTATCCTGTCGCTTTCAATTTTGGAAAACTACCTACGTTTAAGTTTTCTTTTACTAAAAGCATCGCTTTTAGCATTGAGTACGTACTCCAAAGTGTCGATGATTTGTATCTCTGGTTGTATACCAAAAGAACGTCTGCAGTAAATTGTTTAATTTTTATTATGCTGCACCACTTTTTAAACGTTTCATATTCTTTCTCATACATCTGCGTTGATTTGTTGGGAGTAACTCCGCCACAGCAGCCGTTGCAGTTTCCGCGTATTTTTTCAGCAAGCCTCCTCGTCCAACAAAATGGCACTTTAACGCCGTGTAATGTAATATACTATTCTACATACGATATGCATGCACAGGCGAACGTATTTTCAACAAAGCAAACGTAGCTGTGCGTTCCAGTTATTGTTGATATTCGCTGTTTGTGATAAATTGGTCAAGCGACGGACTTACACGCCAACAGGCTTTGGTTTATTTAGAAACTCCGCCAGACAATCGCCACCGGTTTCGGATTGTGAAGAAAATAATATGCATTTTATATTAGTATGTAGTACTTCGGATGGTGACTCAAATTTAGAGAAATTGTGTGTTTCCTTAGCTTCGATATAAAGTCTACACGAAAGAATCGACTAGAACGCGACAAATTTATTTAAAATAGCAAAAATTTCCTACGTGACAGAAAATATTTCAGTGGAGGATCAACTTTCCCCAACCAAAACATAGATGTAGATTCACGCTAGTAAGTCAGACAAATTTGGTATAACATTTTGGCTTGCTGTTAATACTAAAGCAAAGTACCTTGTTTTCCTTATTTGGGAAGAGACAGCAAAACCAAACAGTTGGAGACTCTCGGAAAGTGTAGTTTCTACATAGGTATGTATTGAGTCCAGTCCAAAAAAAAACAGACACGGCAAGTACCCCACTATAATGCTTCTAAACATGGGGTCGAGGTAATCGACCAAGTGGATCGCAAGTACTCTGTAAAAATTGGATCTCGTCGATAGCGAGTTCATGTATTTTACAATATACTCGACTTAGCAGCATTAAATGCATATGTGTTGTACAAGGAGATAAACGGATAAAGATAAATAGAAGAGATCTTTTATTTGAAATAGCCGAAGTATTGGCAAATAGATACTAAAGTAGACTGCAATGGAGATAGAAGAAGCAGTAGAAGTTAGAACCAGCAACAAGCAACAAGTGTGAAAACAAAACCTCGGATGTGTACGAAACAACAAAGTCAAACTTCTCACTAAAGCTATACAATATTTTTTTAAAATTTTAAGTTAACATGCGAGTTTATGGTATGAGTTACCTACAATTTCTATGTCTATATTAAAATTCTGAATAAAAAGCAATTAAGCAAGTCTATTCATAAGGCGGTCAATGTGACCGGTAGCGGCTGCCCTAGGTATAACAATGCGTGTGTGTGCGTGCGAGCATCTGTGCGTGCGTGTGTGCGTGTGTGCGTGTGTGCGTGTGTGCGTGTGTGCGTGTGTGCGTGTGTGCGTGTGTGCGTGTGTGCGTGTGTGCGTGTGTGTGTGTGCGTGTGTGCGTGTGAGTGTGCGTGTACGGTTTGCGTGTGCGTGTGCGTGTGTGTGTGTTGTGTGGTGTGTGTGAGGAGGAGGTTCGTGTGCAGTGCGTGTGCGTGTGCGTGCAGTGCGTGTGCGTGCGCATGTGCGCGTACGTCTGCGTGTTGTGCTGTGCGTGCGTGCGTGACCGAGTGCGCGAGCGCGTGTGCGTGTGCGTGTGAGTGTGCGTGTGCGCGTGCGTGTGCGTGTGCGTGTGCGTGTGCGTGTGCGTGTGCGTGTGCGTGTGCGTGTGCGTGTGCGTGTGCGTCTGCGCGTACGTCTGCGTATGCGTGTGCGTGTGCGTGCGCGTGCGCGAGCGGGTGCGTGAGCGCGTGTGCGTGTGCGTGTGCGTGTGCGCGTGCGTGTGCGCGTGCGTGTACGTGTGTGTCTGCGTACGTATGAGCGTGTGCGTACGCGAACTCCAGAACAAAATCGTAGGTATTTTCCTGAAACTGAACAGATTTTGGGAGAAATTCAGCGGGGGAAGGGACTTTATTAGGAGATGTTTTTGATTCTTGTGAAATATTCCTGAAACACCTGTTTATGTGTAAGATGTACCTTAGTCATAGAGATTATTTATGGTATATGGAATGTTTTGATACGACGCGTAATTTAGCAGCAAAAAGATTCCTATGGTAGTATTTAAAAGTTAGTGTGCGCGTGTGCGTGTGTGCGTGTGTGTGTGTGGGTGGGTGTGAGCTTGTGTGTGGGGGTGTGGGGGGTCGTGTGTCAGTGTGTGTACGAGTGCGTATGCGTGAAAGTGTGCGTGTGCGTGTGCAAAGTGCGTCTGCAAGTGCGTGTGCGAGTGCGTGCGCGTGCAAGTGCGCGTGCGTGTGCAAGTGTGTGTGCGTGTGCGTGTGCGTGTGCGTGAGCGTTTGCGTGTGCGTGTACATGTGCGTGTGCGTGTGCGTGCATGTGCGAGTGCCCGTCTGCGTGCGCGTGCGAGTGCGCGTGAGCGTGAGCGTGCGAGTGCGCGTGCGAGTGCGCGTGCGCGTGTGCGTGTGCATGTGCGTGTGGGTGTGTGTGTGTGTGTGTGAGTTTGCGTGTGCGTGTGCGTGTGCGTGTGCGCGTGCGTGTGCGCGTGCGTGTACGTGTGTGTCTGCGTACGTATGAGCGTGTGCGTACGCGAACTCCAGAACAAAATCGTAGGTATTTTCCTGAAACTGAACAGATTTTGGGAGAAATTCAGCGGGGGAAGGGACTTTATTAGGAGATGTTTTTGATTCTTGTGAAATATTCCTGAAACACCTGTTTATGTGTAAGATGTACCTTAGTCATAGATTATTTATGGTATATGGAATGTTTTGATACGACGCGTAATTTAGCAAAAGATTCCTATGGTAGTATTTAGTTAGTGTGCGCGTGCGTGTGTGCGTGTGTGTGTGGTGGGTGTGAGCTTGTGTGTGTGGGTGTGTGTCAGTGTGTGCGTAGCGTGAGTGTGCGTGTGCGTGCAAAGTGCGTCTGCAAGTGCGTGTGCGTGCGTGCGCGTGCAAGTGCGCGTGCGTGTAGTGTGTGCGTGTGCGTGTGCGTGTGCGTGAGCGTTTGCGTGTGCGTGTACATGTGCGTGTGCGTGTGCGTGCATGCGTGCGTCTGCGTGCGCGTGCGAGTGCGCGTGAGCGTGAGCGTGCGAGTGCGCGTGCGAGTGCGCGTGCGCGTGTGCGTGTGCATGTGCGTGTGGGTGTGTGTGTGTGTGTGAGTTTGCGTGTGCGTGTGCGTGTGCGTGCGCGCTCATGCGTATGTGCGTGTGTGCGTGTGAGTTTTCGTTGCGCGTACGTCTGCATGTGCGTATGCGTGTGCTTGTGCGTGTGAGTGTGCGTGTGCATGTGCGTGCGCGTGCGCGTGCTGGTGCGTGTGCGCGTGTGCGTGTGCGTTTGCGTCATATGTTCGTGTGCGTTCGCGTACTCCAGAACAAAATCGTAGGTATTCTCCAGGAGCTGACTAGATTTTGGGAGAAATTCGGCGGGGGAACGGATTTTATTAGGACATGTTTTTGATTTTTGTGAAATATTCCTGAAACAGCTGTATATATGAAAGATACACCTGAGTCATAGAGATTATTTTCGGTATATGGAATTTTTTGATACGACGCATAATTTAGCTGCAATAATATTCTTAAGGTCGTATTTAAGTGTTAGTTCAATTTTTGTTTAGTTAAATGATTAATTTTATAAGAAAATGTGTACTTGTGTTCGTGTGTGCTTGTATACGTGTGCGTGCAAGTGTGCGTGTGCGTGTGCGTGTGCGTGTGTGTTTGCGTGCACGTGCGCGTGCGAGTGCGCGTGTGCATGTGCATGTGCGTGTGCGTGTGCGTGTGTTTGTGCGTGAGCGTGTATGGAATTTTTTGATACGACTCATAATTTAGCGGCAAAAAGATTCCTAAAGTAGTATTTAAGTGTTCAATTTTTCTTAATTAAATGTTTAATTTTATAAGAAAATGTGTGGACATATTTTTAAGAAAAGTTGAATTTTACATTCCTTTTCTTTATGAAGTTTCTTAATACATATCGAAATAAGTGTAAAAATTAAACAAATATGATTGAAAATGCTTAAACTGTACTATTATACTTATTATTATAAGTGGGCGGCTTTGGAATTTTTTTAAGGTTAGCATCAATGTGTCTATTAACGTGTAACTGACATGAAGTTTAAACGCCTGCTTGACACGGATTATTGTTTTTGTATATACAATGCACTGACCGTATAAAAGAGGTTGCACAATTATCTTAATAAAATTGTTACTAAAAATATTTCATTTCTTTTAATTTCCACTTTGTAGGTTGGTAGGTCGCGTGTTGTTCCACTAAACTGACGGTCATATTTAAGTAGAATTATTTCCAAATTTCAGATATTATTATTCGTACACAAGCCGTTAAGTATGTGTGATATACTAATTTGCTCCGATGTTTATAGTTTGCCATTCGGGAATATATTTGGTTACGAAATCAATTTGGACGTGTGTGCTTTTTCGTACCAAATGTAAATTTAGTGGGTTTATGTTCTTATCTCCATTGTAGTTAATAATCGTATTAATTGTAATTAATATGTTAACCTGATTGAGTTAGAAGGATGGTATGGTAACTGTACAAATCTCTAACGGATGGTATCTTACAATTTCAATGTGCATCTTTTATGTACCTTACTTGACAACACTGCTAGTATTAAAGGGAATTCACCAATATTAGTTTACTACTCTAAATATAAAATAATTACGAGCTTTGTAGTAAAATACAACGCTCAGTTCAACTCTTATTATAATTGTATCGCATTAATCTAACACAGGGCTATCCCTTATAGCTATCAGCTTAACTGCATGATTTCACATTTGGCACTCAACACATTGGGCTCGAGATTATCTCTTTCAAGCACCCTTCTTATTTGTGGGATTTATTGATCTTTTGCATTACACTTTGTTGCACATATTTACATTATGAAATTTTTGCGTTTCGTAACTAATCAAATTATTAATAGTAAACGTTTACGTCTTAAAAAGCAGTGGGTTGGCATGTAAATACCGTAATGTTAATTGTGAAGGTATGAATGCAGCTGACAAAGGCACATTTATATGTTTCGATAAACAATACAATTGTCGTCGTCAGTGGCAATGAACACTCAAACAAAAATTCAAAGACTTAATTAAAGTGTCAAAACAAGTATGAACACGCAGTTAAAAAACCAGATATGTCATTGGAAGCCAAGTGCAGAAACTAGATTTCATTTCACTAAAGGTTAGTTAAAACTTCAATAAATTAAACATGATTGAATCGCAAAATTAAAAATGCAACCCAAAACACCCTCTAACGGGCAAGCAAACAAAATTTCTCACTTGAGCTTAAAATAACAATCTCCAAAAAGTAATTCAGAACAAATGAAAGTGTGTGGCTGAAAGCTACACTTTAAATCTAATTGATTGAAACAACTTTTTATGTAGAATTATTTCAAAATGGAAGTTGAGATAGAAACTGAATAAATTCAATGTAATGACTATACTGTATGACCTATCTCAACAAAATAAGAACGGTGCAGGTTATGCATTTACGTATTTATATTATGCAACATTGAAGTCATGTGTTACTCTTTTATTTATACTGCATTCAACTTTCCTGAACTTTACGTTAATGTTTTTAAATAATTCATCTAGTTTGTCCACTGTATATGAGAAACTATGCATCTCACAGTTTTGGGACCAAAATATTGATAGTAAAAGTGACTAAGAAACAATGCTGGTAATTATTTTCAAGCTCCTGCGATGGCCGCTAGGGGGCGTACACGAACACCAAATTAGAGAATCCGCTTTTTCCCTTAAATCGGAATTATCAAAATATGACCAAAATAGTTTTATTATAAACTACGTAAGCTTAGAAACACTTTCTTATTTTAGCATTTTTTTTTCTATTTTGTTAAATGATGGGAGGAGGGAGAGGTAAATGTTCACTTTTTAAGTCAACCGATTTTTATAAACTAAGTCTCGTTTAAAAGAGGCTTCTTAGGTGCTTCTAATAAGGTATTAACATTGTCGGTTTAGTTTTTTTCTAGTCCGTAGATGACGTTTTGTGACAAAGCCGTAACTGTTTGCAATTTTCTCGAAAATTTTAAATGTAAGGGTATAATTATTTTTAACTCAGGAAGAAGAGCGTGAAAAAATATTTTGCATATAATAGAACTAGAGAACACGTTGAACTGTCATTAATTATTAAAGTTTAATAATGAATAAACCATTAAAACAATAGGAATAAAACTTAATACATTCAACATCGTCTGGAGGGCGTATCTTTAATTTAGATCAGATAATAAAATCTCTTTCTTAAATTATTATGTCGCATTACGAATTTCCTTTTTATAATATCTGTGGCCCTATAGGACCGATGTTATAGAAGAATTTTGTGCAACAGCCGTAATGCTGGAAAACTAATAACACCTCAAGTGTTCAAATTGTCACTCGTACTTGTTCAATACAGAGCTGCAATTTCTCACGGATAGACAAAATAGCAGTCTATTAAAAAGAAGTAGGTCTTGAAATGCCAGAAATAACCCAAAATAATGGCCACTTTAAATATTGATTTGCGTTAAAATAATATTAGCTCCATTAGTGTTTTTTGTGTTTGATTAACGAATCTTTGATTTCAAAATGCTGTTAAAAAATTAAATAGCATTAGATATACTTGTTGTATATCTTAAATGCATGAAGAATTCAGATGTTGCTGCAGGAGTTTTTGCTGCGAGGTATCCATAAAGGCATCATTAAGAGAAAAGTGTGTTTGAGCGATTGGCGCAACGTTTGAGAAATACCATCGTGTCGTCTTTCCTTGACGAGATAGAGGTCATAGTGAGGAAAATATCATAAACGTACTAGCGTATACCGAATTTAATCTTTATGGAAATACTGGAGATGTTTCTAACGACTTACCCAAACTACCGTCAAACGAATTTTCAAAAGACCGTACTTAGATACCTGAAAAAGATAATGCCTCGTAATATGTACCTTGTCTTATCAATATCGTTTCATAAAAAAGTTTCATTTCAAATATCTAGGCTGGACCCATACCATGCAGTCCTCCATCAGGCATTAATACCCCTCGATTTACATAGAAGGGTTGATTATTGCCATTGGTTGCTAAACACAGTAGCTAGACTATTGTCAAATATACTATGGACGGATGACTTTACTTTTAACAGGGATGAGCACGTAAATTTGTATAACATGCATTACTGGTCGCAAACCAATCCTCATGGGATGAAAGAGGTGCAACATCAAGGAAGGTGGAACGTAAACGTTTGGTGCGGTACAGTGAGAGGAATGATCATTGGCTGTACCTCAATTTTCTGACCAAAGAATTGCCAGTTCTTTTAGAAAGCGTGCCATTAGAAACACATCAAAACATGTTTAGCCAGCATGATAACGTCTAGTCCATTTTTCGGCACATGTCCTTCAATTTTTGGACAAAAAATTTTGGACAGATGAATATGAAGGGGCAGTTTATTTGCGTGGCCAGCCAGGTATTAAAGTATGTTAAGGGGAAAACTTATAGCAAAAACAGAAAAAAAAACGTTTTAGTTTCTAGGTCACCTGATCTGTCTTGTTTGGGCTTTAATGTTTGGGGGAGGTTGAATGATATTGTACATTTTAACCAAACCAACTACCAGGAAGAATATGGTACAGCGAATAAGGAACGTGATTCGCTGTATTCCAACGGCAGAGGTGTTTTGTCTACGCGAGAGAGGTTGCAGCTCTGCATTGAGCAGGATGGGCGACAATTTGAACATTTGCGGAATTATTATTTCTTCAGTAGTAGGACTGTTGTTCACCATTCTTTTATAACATCGACCCTTTTCAGGGCCACAGATAATATAGAAAGGATATTCCTAATACCACAAAATAGTTTAAAGAATAAATTGTATTATCCGCTCTAAATTAAGCATACGCCTTCTAGAGGATGTTGAATATTTAATAAATTTTAATAATCAATGACATATAAACATGATGTCTGGTTCTGTTACTTGTGAAATGTACTTTTACATTTATTTTAATTCAGATCTTTGTAACGAAAGCAGATATCGACTTGCAATTTTGATTAATCTCTATATGTTTTCACACTATTTTTCGTGAGTTAAAAATGATTATATCCTTACATTCCAAATTTTCGAGAAAATTGCAAAAATTTACGGATTTGTTACAGAACGCCATCTTTCGACTAGGAAAAAAACTAAAGCCACGATGTTAATATTTTATCAAAAGTACCCAAGAAGCGTATCTCAAATGAGACTCAGTTTATAGTAATCGGTTGTTAAAAAGTAGGTGTTGTAGCCGATTATAATACCATTGAGTACTAGTTTAAGAGTGGCAGATAAATGCTGGTACCTTATTTTTAATTTTTGCAATGTTAATATTGTACATATGAGAAAATTTTGGAAATCCATTATTATTATTAGTAGTAGTATATTAGTATCGTTTTGTTCCGGATTGAGTGTAGACGCTGAGTTTAACACGATTGTATGAAATCACGTATAAGGGAATTAAATTACATACCATTTATATACGCAAAATTCATCCCTTCTTCCCATAGTTAGTTCTATCTGTGTAATAGTGAATGGAGCAGAATATAAAGGGCAAGTCCTTAGATAAATTACAGTCCATTATATATGTTAAATTACTTATTTAAACCTATGAACCGCGCAATTATTGAACATAATTTGGACCGTTCGAGTCATACAATTGTAATTATTCCACCTGATACTCCATTTTTTGTTATTTTGGTATAAATTGATGAATTCTAATCACAGGTATAGTAAATTAAAGACATATACCCATATATTGTACAATACTCTGTGTTGCGAATTAAAGATAAACAGCTTATCTGCCTCATACATTGCACGAGAAAAGTTTGTTTAATTTTAATGTAAGGTACTCCACTTTGGATCATTCAATCCTTGAATATAATAGAATAATTGACCAGATAGTAGATATAGAATTTTAATCAGATGCAAAATCACCCCCAAATTATGTCGCATTAGAAACTCTTCAAGATTTATGTGACCACATTCAATATGTAACAGCAAAAATAACAAGGCCTGTCACATCTAATACAAATAAAATTGAAAATCCTAATATTCGTTTAACTCACATCGATTTAGTAAAATTAACCTGGGAGGATTTATCGTTATGGCCTTTGCTTTATGAAAACTTTAAAAATTTAATTCATGTGAAAGCAAACATTCCCAAATCAGAAAAGGTACAGTACCTATTCAGTAGCTTAGAAGGAAGAGCCTTAAAACCATTTTTTCAATAGAACTTTTTCATGACAATTATGAAATTATTTGGCAGTTATTGCAAGGTACATATCAGGACCGCAAATATTAAGCTGGTTTATATTTAGATAAATTGTTCAATTTTAAGCTACTTAACAATAATCACCCAAACACGTTACAATCCTTTTTAGAAAAGTTAGATACAAACCTCACAGCGCTTAAAACACTTAAGCTTAAAGATTTATCCGATTATACTGGGTGAGTATCTGCTGCGTGGACGGAGAATTTCTCCTTAACTATTAGAAATATCATTCTAAAAACATCTAAGTACATACAGGGCGATTGACAAAAATTTCGAACCCAAACCTGTGTTTTTTAATGGAACACCCTGCATTTTTGGATTCACTGTTACATTTAGAATAAAAGTATAGAAATTTGTATCTGTATCACTAACCGTTCTGCGGATATCGTCAGTTTAGTACCAAAATTGGGTTAACTTTAGAACCAGGATGCGAGCGTTGTCACCGCGATTTTGTAAATCTGTTTATACCACCGACTATTAATGATAGTATACTAACAAACAAACTGGGATATTTTCTGAAAACAAGTAAAACTATACAGTATGATTAACTTACGCGACATGTAATTTTTATCAATTTTTTCAAATGCAATACCCTGTAAATTTTTTACACATTCCGATTTATAGCCATAAGACAGGCCCTTCTTGAGATATTTACGCTTTATTTGAAAATATTGACATACAGAAGAGCAAATAAAACAAATTCCAGAGCAAACAAGAAACTACGAACGGCAAATAAATTCTTTAACTGATAGGAAAGCTTAATTAATAACTAAACAATAAAATAATTCTCGACACCTAAAAATAAGTTGAACAAGTAAACATAAACGAATAAAACCATAAATTCAAATTAAATGTTTAAAATTCTAACCAGGCGTAGCTAAACACTTTGTAATTCGCTCGGTAAACGAAAGATTCACTCGCAAATGGATTGAAACGCAGCTCTAATTCTATTTTTCGTATCTTCTCTTGTGGGAGGATGTTGGTAAACTTTTTCTTTAATGTAGCCCCAAAGGAAGAAATCAAGGGGCGTAAGATCCGGTGATCTGACTGGCCAGATTTGCACACCACCTCGTCCTATCCACCTCATCGGATAATTTCTATCGAGATATTGACTAACGTTGATTGCATAGTGCAGAGGGGCACCATCCAGTTGAAACCACATCGTGCGAATATCTACCTCAACATTTTCCAAAAGCTCGGGTAAATAATTTTCCAAAAACTGTAAATATCTTTCTCCAGTAAGACTCCCATCAAAGAAAAAAGGTCCATCCACATTAAAATTCGGTGCCAGTGATCAACAACTCTTAAGATGTGTGGATTATTATCTGAATAGTGATGATAGTTATGTGTATTAATACTGCCATTATTGTGAAAAGTTGCCTGATCCGTAAATAGAATGTTATTAACAAAATTGGGTTCTTCATTGACTTTAGTAGTTACATTGGCAGAAAGATTTACGATTTTGAAAATCTATTTCACTTAAAGCTTGATGTTGCTCGATCTGATAAGGATGCAATTTGTTTTTTTTTTTAATAAAGCTGCGAACTGTATTTCTATTTAGGTCTTGGTGTCTACTTAGCTCTCTGGTACTAATTTGCGGATTTTCTATAAGGGATGCCACAACTTCGCCGTAAGTAAATATCATGTCGACCATTTCTTCTTTGGAAAAATTCATTTTATACAAAAATTGACAAAACGACAATCCAAAAACACACAAACTAATGGAGCAATATTTTTTAAAGATCATACAAACGTCAAAACAATAGATGCAGTTGTTCCTCTTTATTACGAAAAGCTAGCCTACCTGATTTGTTTTGTTGAATTTCATTGTCATAGTAAATTTGTATTTTTACGTAAAAGCGTCAATATCTCAAGAAGAGTCCGTCTTATGGCTATGAAGCTTATCAATTAGTATCTACCTTTCACGGGGAATCGAAATGTATAAGAATATATAGGGTATTGTATTTGAAAAAATTGAGAAAAATTACATTTCGCGTAAGTTAATCATTCTGTATAGTTTTACATGTTTTTGAAAAATTTCTTAATTTGTTTGTTAGTAGACTATTATTAATAGTCGGTGGTAGAAACAGATTTGCAAAATCGTGGTGACAACGCTCGCATCGTGGTTCCAAAGTTATCTCTATTTTGGTACTAAAGTGACGATATCTGCAGAACGGTTAGTGACACAGATACAAATTTCTATATTTTTATTCTAAATGTAACAATGAATACAAGAATATAAAAATATACAGGGTGTTCCATTAAAACAACATAGATTTGGGTTGGCATATTTTTGTCAGTTGCCCTGTATGCCCTGTTGCCCTGTATATACATATTGTAGACACCCACCCTGTATATTAACTCATATTACGATGACTAAATTATCGAAAGAAACGTTCAACGCGTTTGAACTAATACGCCGGGATAAAGAACTAGCCACTCACGATGAGTTGATTAAATTCGTAAAACGTCACAGTAAAATTATTGTAAGGCCGGAAAAGCAGCGTACGACCAATTTCGCCATCAATATCCATAGATAGTAAATCATCCAGATCATTTGTTTGAAATTCTTCGAAAAATAATAAAGAATGCGTTGAGTGTCAAAAGGATTTCCATTTACTATTAGAGTGCAAGCGGTTTAAAGACTTAGATCCTGAACAATGGTTTCGTTTAATAAAGAATAACAATTTATGCACAAAGGTTAGTCTTTTCCCTTGTTCCTATTCTTGCACAATCTGTAAATTCAAGCACCATACCCTCCTACATCGAACTGCAGGTAATAATAGTAAACAATTTCCTACAAATCCATATGTTGATTCTGAAACTAAGCCTTCCACATCGACTATTCAAACGCATGCTTTGTGTAGTATTAACACCAAAAAATCTTCCACCGTTCGTTTATTAGCTACCGCTTTGGTTCACGTTATCGACAATTGGGAAAACTTGCAAACTGTCCGATTTTTAATTGATAATGGATCGACGACTAATATGATAACCACCGATTTGGAATTGTAACCATTGTTTTCAATTAAATCCTAAATCTGTTTCTCCTCCTCTAATGTCAGATTTTCCACCTTCCAGTGTAATTTAATGAAAAGCGTTTTTGCATACTGGTGATAATTACACTGGTGCGCATGATATCACTGTTTCCAGAAGACGTGGTATAAAATACCAAAAGGCCTATGTTTGTTTATTTATATGTCTCTGTACCAAAGTAGTTCATCTAGAACTCGCTTCCGATTTTACATCCGATGCCTTCATTTCAGCCGTCAAACGATTTATAGCACTACGAGGTATGTAGAAGCTGAGTTTAACACGATTGTACGAAATCACGTATAAGGGAATTAAATTACATACCATTTATATATGCAAAATTCATCCCTCCTTCTCATAGTTAGTCCTATATTTGCAATAGTGAATGGAGTAGAATATAAAGGGTAAGTCCTTAGATAAATTATAGATCTTTATATATGTTAAATTACTTATTTAAACCTATGAACCGCGTAATTATTGAAGAGATGGTATGACATTTTTTCAAGTGAACACTTATCTATCACGCCTAACATTATTTAACAAAATAGAGAAAAATGATAAAAAAGAAAATGTTTCTAAGCTTATGAAGTTTATAATAAAATTATTTTGCACATGTATTGGTAATGCCGGTTTAAGAGAAAAGCGGATTTTTCTAATTTGGTGTTGGTAGACGCCTAGCGGTCATCGCAGGAACATGAAGCTAATTTCCAACGATTTCTCTCCGTCACTTTTATAACAATATTTTTTTCCCGAAACTGAGATGCGAAGTTTCTCATATTTACTCGGCCCCCTTTACTAATAGACCACCTTGTATTTACGTTTTGCACATTCAACATTTAAGGTAACATATTATCTTCAAATTGATCTTACTTCAAAAAACTCCAGATAATGTATAATTTTACAAAGCTTAATTTCTTCACGATAAGGCAAGATAACGTATACCTTCAACATAAAGATACGGTAATATCAACACTTTTTGGTGACGTCCAGTGTAACACCCCGTGGATGAGCATAGAAATTTAGTTTTACGCGCAAAAGGCAGGCAGAGTGGGTGATTCCCAGCGCAAGAATAAACGCTGGTCCATCTTGAAAGCACAAGCAAGTGCTACAAGTAATCTGTAAATGATTATTAATAACGACCATTAAAGTGTTACAGTGAACTAAAGTACTGCAAAATATTAAAGTTCTAAAAATTCGTAAGCGCGATATCTATGTTAGTGAATGCTGATGTTCCTGGAATAAGTAAACTGCAATCTACATTTACTACACGAAGATTTTGTCGTTAGTTCGCCTAGATTTTGTAGTATAAATTGGCTTTTGTTGTAGGAAGCGAGAATTGTATCGAGGCAACTATACACTCCTTTATAGGACGGATTTGCTTAAGCGAAGAAAAGAAGACAGCAAGCTGAGACAGGTTCGTGCATGTATATTGTTTAATTCTTAATAATTAAAAAGGTGACAATAATCTAATCAACGTGTCTCCATTATTGAATGAATCTAGAGGATTTTTACGTTAGCTTTCGATTGTATTTTTAGTAGTAACTTTAAACCGGCGTGCTCTTGGTTCACGAATTTTGCTTTTCTTTGTAATAAGGATTTAAAATTGTTAATGACATACCTTTTCAAGGATTAAACTTAACACACAAAAATGAATTCTAACGCAATGCAAACGGAACTGAAGGTCTAACTCGCGCAGGAACATGTGGCAAATGTATACCGTGCTATCAAAAATGACATAATACTAACACGAAAATATCAACATATTCATTACGATTTATTTACTGAAAGAAAAGCGCTACACTATGCTTAAATGTACCCAAATGATGTAAGTAAATTGACAAATAACAACCTAAATCCAAAATGTTAATACAGGTAACTAGATTTAGTTTAAATCATAACAAATCTATCAGGAAATAATTTTCGTTACTACTGAAAGACTGTAGTTATATTGTTAACCTTATTTTATTTTAGTTTAATTTTAACTATACGTATTAAATAAATAATTGTAACTCTGTGATGAATAAATATCGAATTGGTTAATTATTTACTACACGATTTAGGAGAACATATCAAACGTGCAAATTAAACTTCGTACTTACCGTTCTCTCTTTTTTTCCCTACAAAAGACCAAAACTACTTAATCGCAGATTTTCTTCTGATCTGTTGAAGATATTTGGATGTTTTGTATTTCAATACGTTCTCCTTGTAAACGAACATAATAATGGGTTGGGATTGATAAAATTTCCATATTATTAAACTGAATACCATAATTTGAATTATTTAGCGCATGATTCGCTACTGCAGATTTATATTGTTGGTTCAATCAACAATATTGAATGTGTTCATTAGGTCTACTATCAAAGCTACCATTTGTGGTTGCAATATATATTTTTCCACAGAAATAGAAACAGTGGATTTGATCTATTCTTAGGTGAACACAATTGTCCTTTGATATTTCTTGTAGTTTTAAAAACCCATTTAATACCATAACAATTCATATTTTTTCAACTTTATCAGCAAGGCTTGAAATGAAAGCTCTACCAGTATTAAGCGGTAATGGTTATTTAGGATACGCTTAACAGTTTAATTACATTATTCCCTAAGGGAATAACCTTACCTTGTAGAGTACCTTGTAAATGATCAAATTCATCTCCAATAATTCAAAACTACAAATTCATTTAGCCTGACCCACTTTAACTTTAATTACCCTAATCTCTTGAGGTAAATTGAATGCTTGGATGAAGACCGTTTATAAAATGTAAAAATCAATTTAGTACTCTTTCTGCATGTCTCTAAGTAACAAAATTATCATTTACATGTCTATAACAAACAGAAGGCTTTTAGCTGGATTTAGTATAGCTAACGTTTTAAACTTTTCCATGTAAATATCAGCTACCATTGGACTAACGAGAGTTTCCCATAGCTACACCGTCAAGTTGTTCAGCAGATTTCTTGTTCCATTGAAAGTATTAGTAAGACAGCTCTTAAGCAGGAGTGTTATATCTTTCGGAAGTTTTTGGTTTGTTTATCAAGTTTAGATAGAAGTTTAAAATTAATATAGTTAGTAAAATCATGTGAAATTATATTAAGTATAAAATTATTACATTGTATGGTACATATTTTGCGAATTTGAATTGTAGCCGTCAAACTGCCCTTTGATAACATTTTTGGTCTTTAAACAAAGAGTTTCGGTTTCATACGCGTTATTTTAAGGTTCACTATCGGAAGGGTTTCGTTATCTAGACATATCATATTACAGAGGTACCTTTGGAAACGCAGTTTGAATGGATGATGCAATTCTATTCCGAGTTAGTGCCGAGAGGCTATCGTGTTTGACGCAATTCAAAATTTAGGTAGTCAATTGATATGATTCATTAAATTAAGATGTAGGGGTGCAGAATGGAAGATGGCGAGATCGGAACGATGCTTAAGACAGTCAGGTCCAAGATGTAGTGGTTGTATGGATAATTGTAAAGTTGGAACACACCCCGGGTTATCTTCTTGTTGTGTTTCGTGTTGTTAATAGTGACACTTTTCGATAATAGAATGAATTGGTTTTAGTGTTTTTTGAAGTGCTGAACCTTTGTTCTGTTGACCTGATTTAACACATTTTGGTTATGCGAATTAATTTTAACGAGTTCCTGGTTAAATGATAGCTTTCGCGCACACTGACGACTTCGATCAAGTAATATAAACTGCTGTTAATATAATACTTAATAAGTTCGTGTAAATATGGTTTAGTTTTAATAGATATGTACATAGCGATCAGGAGTGCTTTAGCGAAGTTTGTTTTATCAAAGTCAATTTCGATTTGCTAAAGTTTATGTAAACAAACATTTAAGAATTAAGAAGCCGCTGGTTTCCATTAATCATATACGGAGGAGAGCTTCTCCCATATCGTTGTGACTAACGAAAGGAAGTTAGATTGACCATTTGTGCTGTGTGAAGGTAACTACATATTTTTTCTGAATTTATATGTGTTCCTGATCTTAATAACATGTTTATTTGTACTCAGTAAGACGAATGAATATGTCTGTTGATTTAAGTTTAATTGAGGAACGTTTAGATATCAATTCAATATATAAAGCATATTCACTAGTAAACTATTTAGGGCTGTGCTTTGATTGTTTAATTCTGTTAATGTTACAAAAGCACAGACGTTTTCTTATTCTTTTGATATCAGTTAAAGCTAAGGATATAAAATAAATAAATGTGGGGTTGTTGGAATCCTGCAGGAATTATTCCAAATCTTACTATAGCAACTATATTTACGTTACATGTGCTTACATACTTCGCTCTTTGTTCATTTTTTTATGATTATGATTATTCCGAATACAGAAGTACAGTGTTTATAACCTGAACATTTTGTAATCATCATCTTTACCCACAACGCTAATATTTTTACTTTGATTCAAAATTTAGAAGTTTAGTTATTTCGGATTACATTCAAACGCTTATGTTTCTGTTAACTGTTAATTTGTGCAACTTTGCAGTGGCCTGTATTTGAAGTGTTTGATTATTTACGGAAAGCGATAACGTAATAGATTATGAGAATTTATACACTAGAGTATTTGATATTCAGAAAGACCCTTTGAATGATAATCTAACGTAAATTATGAAGTAAGATGATCGTTGAAAGTTGAGTTTTGCACACGATAGTTTCGCCAGTAGTCGCAATTTTGAACACGGACACGGACACGAAAACTGACACGGACAAGGACAAGGACACGAACACGGACACGGTCACGAACACGGAGACGGACACGGACAAGGACAATGACACAGATACGAACACGGACACGGCAATGCACACGGACACGGACACGGACACGGACACGGACACGGACACACGGACACGGACACGGACACACGAACACGGACACGAAAACACACACTCACACTCACACTCACACTCACTCTCACACTCACACTCACACTCACACTCACACTCACACTCACACTGACACACACTCACACTCACACTTACACACACACTCACAGTCTCACTCACGCTCACACTCACGCTCACGCTCACACTCACACTCACACTCACATTCACACTCACACACACATTCACACTCACGCTGACACATACTCACACTAACACTCACACTCTCACTCACTCACGCTTACACTCACACTCGCACTCGTACTCACACTCATACTTACACTTACACTCACACTCACACCCACCTTCACACTCACACTCACACTAACACTCACACTCACACTCACCTCACACCCACACTCACCCTTACACTCACGTTCTCATTCACACTCACACCCACACTCACCACACTTGTACCCACGCTCACACTCACGCTCACACCCACACCCACGCACACTCACTCACACTCACACTCACACCCACACTCACTCGCACTCATACTCACACTCACACTCACACTCACACTCACACTCACACTCACACTCACATTCGCACTCACATTCACACTCACACTCACACTCACTCACACTCACTCACACTCACTCACACTCACACCCACACTCAAACTAACGCTCACACTCACACCCACACTCACACCCACACTCGCACTTAACACTCACACGCCCACTCACGATCACTCTCACACTCACACTCACACTCACCTCACTCTCACCCACAGTTACACTCACGCTCACACCCACAGTCATGCCCATTCCCACACCCACACCCCACGCATACTCACTCACACTCACACTCACACTCACACTCACACTCACACTCACACTCGCACTCGGACTCACACTCACACTCAAACTTACACTCACACGCACACTCACACTCACATTCACACTCACACTCACACTCACACTCACACTCAAACTCGCACTCACACTCACTCACACTCACACCCACACTCAAACTAACGCTCACACTTAACACTCACACGCACACTCACACTCACACTCACACGCACACTCACACTCACACTCACACTCACACTCACACGCACACTAACACTCACACTCACACCCACCCTCAAACTAACACTCACACTCACACTCACCCTCACACTCACACTGACACGCACACTCACACTCACACTCACACTCACACTCACACTCACACTCACACTCACACTCACACTAACACTCACACTCACACCCACCCTCAAACTAACACTCACACTCACACTCACCTCACTGTCACCCACAATTACGCTCACGCTCTCACTCACACTCACACCCACATTCACGCTTACACCCTCGCTCACACCCACAACCACGCCCACACCCACAACCACGCACACGCTCACGCCCACGTTAACGTTCAAGCGCACACGCACGGCATTGACCACGCCCACATCCACACCCGCGCCTGCACCCACGCCCACGCTTACGCCAACGCTCATATCTACGCCATGCTCACTCCCACGCTCACACTCACACTCACAGTCACACCCACACTCACACAAACACTCATACTCACTCTCACATTCACACTTAGGCTCACACTCAAACTCACACTCACTCTCACACTCACACCCACATTCACACTCACATTCACACTCACATTCACACTCACACCCACACTACAGGCCACGCCCACGCCCACACATACGCCCACGCTCGCCCACACACACGCCCATATCGATCACGACCACGCACAGCTCACGCCTACGGTAACGCTCACGCGCACGCCATCTCCCACGCCCACGCCCACGCTCACGCGCGCGCTGACACACTGGTACTCACCTCACACTCACACTCACACTCACACTCACACTCGCACTCGTACTAACACACACTCACACTCACACACTCACACACTCACACGCACACTCACAGTCACATTCACACTCACACTCACACACTCTCACTCACACTCACACCCACCCTCAAACTAACACTCACACTTACTCACTCTAACACTCACACCCCCACTCTCTTCACACTTACCCACCCTCACACTCACGCTTGTAAAGGGACGCCGTCAGATATCCCAAATTTTTATTATTTTTGATTAGTTCCTAAAGTTTTTTAGCAAGACGCCGTCCTTTATTCAAAATTTTCCTGTCATGATTAATTATTTGATAAGTAAAATACCAGTACTGATAATATTCACGGAATTTATTAAGATAAGGTGACTCGCTAAATACACAGGTGCAAGCAACTATAAAAATTCGTAGAAGTTCTAGTAAAAGTTAAACATATTTCATAACGTTGCATAAAATTGCACAATAATTAATCATGCATCCTCCCTCCAGACGTAAATCCCAAAAACGTTTAAAAGTATGTATATGTCAGAGCATCTTCCACCAATACGGGTTTACGGAATCTCACCACCAGATTTTCGTAACCACCCTCGCGAATTCTTTATAAAAACGCGACACGCGCTACTGAAGAAGAATTAGAAATTAATTGAGAAATTAATTAAGATTGGTTAATATCGTCGCGTTCGCGCCGACTGCTACCTGTTGTAAACCGTCCGCCTGTAACCGCCGTCCGAGTAAAGTCGCGACTCCGCGACTTGATACCATCACCGAAGTCAAAAGGTTAGAGTTGCAGAGATCTAACGTTGAAAGTACGTAAGTTGAGATACCTGGTGATGGGGATATGCAGGGTTGTAAGCCAGACATACTCTTTTATTACTAAACACACCTTTACACTGTGGAGTTTGAAGGGTAGTTTCCCGACATTCCATTGGCAGAAGGAGATCCTTTTACGTAGTTTGACGGGTGGTTGCCCAGATTACTAACAAAGGAGACCCACACACACACACACACCTACACTGTGGAGTTTGAAGGGTAGTTGCCCGACATTCCATTGACAAAGGAGATCCTTTTACGTAGTTTAACGGGTGGTTGCCCAGATTACTAACAAAGGAGACCAACCTATACAAATTTACACGAACACTACAACACAAAAACCACACCTTGACAAACGTACCAGCAACCGCAAAATACCTGTAATTAAAACCTCGTCGGAATAGTAAGCCGAACACCTAGTAAACACCGCTAATTCCAGAAGTCTAGAAAACATAACCGTAAAAACTAGACGTGTCCGTCAGTATTAAATTATAGCCTGTAAAATAAAAGAAAACCACCACCACCACCAAGAAAAAACGTAAGTTGCACCGTTGGCAAGTAATAAGATTGTTACCTGTAAGCCAGAAACTATCAGATAATATCCCGTGTTAAATAATTCAAATCATTATTGTTAGACGCGAAAAATTCACTTTAAAATAGAAAACGAAGGTTTTTATTTTAAAATCGGCCAACATCACAAAAAGCTTTTATTATATTTAAATAAAAACCGGTACACTAAAATAATTAATAACGTAAAAGGAAACAAATAATACGCCGCTACCGTACACCAGCTACCTAAATAAACGAAAAGCTTTCATTTATTTAAAAAGGGCAAAAATTGAATGTAAACGTGAAGGAGTTTGTTTTCATAAGAAAAGCAGGTATAAAATTGGATTACTTTTATACACTTATAACCGACCGCTTTAAAATATCGATTATTTCTTTAAAGGCAGAGTATTGAACTCAGTGTCTTAACGCGCACGTGTTTATACAGTGTTATCTTGCTACCGGCTTTTGTATTTTATACAGGGACGCATTCAGGTAAAATTATTTATTTATTTCGGCAAGTAACCAGTATAAATTGAACCAGTCAAAGGACGTAAACTAAAAGTCAAAACCCCAAACCTTCTATTAATGTTACATTACAGAAACTCCAGAGGACCACCTAACCATTAGTTCCGGGACCCACCAGGACGGAGGATGTCCACCTAACGATCTTTCAGGGAGAAAACCAGTTCCGTACATTTACATGTAACTGTATCTTAGATAAATAATTTAAACAACCATATTTTAAACGTGTAATATAAATAGGAAATAAAGATATATATATATATATATATATATATATATATATATATATATATATATATATATATATATATATATATATATATGAACCTTTGTAATCTATTTGTTCAACGTGTTGAGAGCCCTGATCCTTATTTTTCAAGTACAACATTCCGACTGAGCTAAAAGGGCAAAGTGAGAATTATTCATTAATAGTAAACACCACATAGTTCCGTACATTTAGTAAACGAGGGACACGCAGGGCCGTACACGCTTCCACTCACACTCACACCTACATTCACTCTTACACCCAGGCTCATATCCACACCCACGCCCACACCCACATCCATGCACATGCTCAAGCCTACGTTAACGCTAGCGCGCACACGCATGCCCTCGACCACGCCCACATCCACACACGCGCCCGCACCCACTCCAATGCTCACGCCCACGCTCACATCTACGCCATGCCCACGCTCACACTCACACTCACACTCACACTCACACTCACACTCACGCTCACACTCACACTCACTCTCACACTCACACTCACACTCACACTCACACCCACGCTACAGGCCACACCCACGCCCGCACATACGCCCACACAGACGTCCACGATCACGACCACACAGCCCACGCCTACGCTAATGCTCACGCGCACGCCCTCGCTCACGCCCACTCCTGCGTCTACTCCCACGCTCACACCCACGCTCATTCCCACGCTGACTCTCACACTGACACTCACACACACACTGACACTTACACATACACTCACACTCACACTCACACTCACACTCACACTCACACTAAGACTCACACTCACACTCACGCAAGCTCACACTCACACTGACACTCACGCTCACACTCACACTCACATTCACACTCTCATTCACACTCACACTCACACTCATACTCACACTCACAGTCACACTCACACTCTCAGTCACACTCACACTCACACCCACAATAACACTCACAGTCACACTCACACTCACACTCGCTCATAATCACACTCATACTCACACTCACACTCACATTCACACTCACACTCACACTCCCACTCACTCTCACACTCACACTCACACTCATACTCATACGCATACTCATACTCATACTCATACTCATACTCATACTCATACTCATACTCATACTTATACGCATACTCATACTTACACCCAATCACACTCTCACTGACAGTCACACTCACGCTTACACAAATATCAACGCACATTCCCATGCCCACTGTCACGGCAACGGCCACGTCAACACCCACACCCACGCCCACACCCACGCCCACGCCCACACCTATGCTCACACAAACCCCCATGCTCCCGCCCACACACACGCTCCACACTCACGCCCACCCTCACAACCACGCTCACACCAACGCCCACACCCACGCCCAAGGTATTGAATAGCTGCGTAGTCAACATTAGATTCCGGAGTGATAATTAAATTAGTACGTCGTTGCTTATGAAGGCCAGCTACCAACCTGGAAACCGTTTCCGTCAGTCGATCTATGGATTGGAGTAAAGGAATTATTTTACAAATATTGCAATCATAGTTTACTACTGAGAATCCAGTAATTGATGGTAACTCGATCGTTTCATCCTGTTCGCTTTTAATATCAAATTGTGTTGTTAATGTTAGTGCACTTGAAACGATATCAGTTCTTATGATACCTGCAACGTAGGCTAACTTTGGATTAATTTCAACTGTTTTAGGTTTCTTTCAATTTATTTTGCAGTCCATGCAAGTTATTTAAATTACACGACATGCGTCGTTCTGTTTTATTCAAAAATTAGATTAAACTATGCCCCAGAACATCAGAGAGTAATAAATCCTGTTATCAGTGAAATAGGGTTTTTTGTTTGTATGAAAGCGGCAAACAGAAATCAGTTTAAAGATAATGTAAATGTGCCAATTGCAAAATATTGTGTTAAATAGAAACCGTTCAGGTAAACGTCAAACAGAAGATGTCCGTTTATAATTCGACTTAAGCCTGAAAATCAGACAACTCATAGACGAGCGGTTGGGATTTCAGTGTATTAAAAATTGTAGATTAATTATCAATGAATTGGAAGGCGTGAAGTATTAAACATGTATTTCAGATGTGTCTATGTCAAAATGTTGACGTTTCAATGATTATAAATGTAGTTTGCATTAATTTTTCTACATTTAATATTGTCATAAAGGTAGGTCTTGGAAACAAATGCGATATGTAACTAACAATCAGTCTATGTCATACTAATTTGATTCGTAAGAGCTGTTATCTTATCCTACGGATATTATACCAGGTTCTATAGTTCCTTTCATTATCACATCAAGTTCCCACATACGCTGTTCTTCTTTAATTACATGATCAACATATTTTCCACTTTTCTGCATTGACATAGTTTATGGCTTGTATTAAAAGCTGTCTCACTTCACTTAATTTAAAAGTCGTATTGTTACGACCTACTTCACTTTTTATTTGAGCCCAAAAACTCTATGGGGTTGAGTTCGCCGTGATACAGTGATAATCTATGTACGCTAATCTCGCGCGAAGCATAGACTTCATCAATAACATGCTTAACAAGTTGTTGCTTATGTTGATTTGCTATAGCTAAAAGCTCTCGTTTGAGCATAGTTCCTTCAAATTGTATCTGTTTTGTTGTGAACCATTTGGCAATGCCTACTTTTTTCCATGCAGTTGTTGGTAAGCGTTCGAGTTGCCCACAGTGGTAAGTTGCAGAGCAATTACTACTCCCCGTAGAACGTTTGCTGTCATTTGTTCAAAATATTCCTCAAAAAGTCAATGTTCACATCTTCTTGATATGAAAATGTGGGCTTGGACTCAAGCGCACGTAAACCATTTATTAAGCATCCATTAGCACTGCCTATATGTGTGACAATTTAGTCGTCGACCTTTGCGCCGTGGTCCAGTTGACCAACCATCTTGGACTGCTAGATGGCGACTTGTAACATTTTATCTTGCCAAATTTTTGTACATCCTTTGTTCAACCAAGTCTCATCGAGATAAAAGATTTCCCGTCATTCGGCACGAAACTTCTTCATTTCACGAAGGTGAAACAGAGACAATTGTGGCCCATCAACGTCCTCGTTTAGTACTGCTACTGTTTTGTTGAGGGTAGGAATTCCTTTATTGAAGTAGAAGGAATGGATTTTTCTTCTAATATAAACTTTTTCTTCTTCACTTAAACGTTGTTCTTTTCTTCCTGTTGACTAAGCTGGTTCTATCAAAACGCCCTGTTCTTTTAATAATCTCTATATTGTTGGCTTCCCCATTCCCGTCATATTAGAACACATTTCGACTACACTATCTATACTACTTGTCGGATTTTGATAATTTAAGGTATTATGTACATTAAAAGTGTTAATTTTTTCATTCTTAGAGAGTGAACTAAGTTTCAAACGTTTTTCTGCAGAAAAACCGGGTGATGCCATATTCAACTCCATTTTCAACCAAAACCCGAAAATAACTGAACATTTTAAAGTACTTGTTTCAAAATAACAGATGGGGTAATGGCATCTTAATCCATCCCCCATTAAGTGAATCATAATTCTAATTTACATATAATTAGGGAGCGTAATGAATACTTTCTAAACTTCTACAAATTTTCTTCGAATTTCGGACGACCCTCACTGTCCTGTATAATAATGTATTATCTGCTTCAGTAGAGATGACGTTTGTATTAATACAATCTCAAACAATTTGTACGTAACTAACCAAGATAGAACTGTTGCTTCATTTCTTATTAAATGAAATGCTAAATTGATCTACCTAAATTTAAAACAACAACATGATAATGACGTCACAAACGGTTTCTCTGCTGAAACTTGAAACAGATTGCACGTTAACAAACATTATTTGGTTCGATAAAAAAAACTTTCAGGTTAAGTAGATGAAAACTTAGATATTTAATCACATTTTTTTTCTTTTTGTTTGTATTAATAGATCATAATCACAATCACAAGTATATTTAAAAAAAATATATACGAACATAAGAAACTGAAGAGTCAATATATTTTACGGACCTTTAATAAGTACGCCAATGACCGGTCGCTATCCAGATGATTTATTACTCTCTGATATTCTGGGATGTACTTTAGTAAACTTTGTTGATACATTTCTACGTATGCTAAAGGTTTGGTTTTTTTTTGTAAAATGTATTGAAGCTCTCTTTAAGAATTCACTTTCAATAAATTAACTTCAGTATTGCAGAATGGGGTGGATACCCTTGAAACCACACGTCAGAGGACGTGCTTTACACTAATAATTGGGGTAAATGGGTTCTTGAAGTATCAGTGTACGCTTCCCCATTTAAAGGCCTTTAAAATAAATGCGAACCACGCGTCAGAGTTTACGTTTTACAATTAGGGTAAATGGTTTCTTAGAAAATCAGTGTACGTTTTGCCATTTAAACACCCTTGAAGGAAATGCAAACCGTTAACACTCAATAAATAACCTTGCCTAGAAAGACGTTATTTCCTTGCATTCTTACCCAGTTACAAAAGTTAACACGATTTTTAAAATATTCTCCGTATAGTTCTTTGTGCTGTGTGAAGTGGTATGGTCGAAAAGTGCAATATTTTGACGACTGATGTTTGACTTATTCCAGCATCTCTAGGAAGCCACCTGATATATACATGGGGGCCAAGAGGTATCATTAATAAAACGTCAATTACACTACTTTCGTGTTTTAGTTCTATTTCGGACTCGTGGTTTCGATTTCGATCTTACTAGGAAGCCTCTCTGTAATAGTGTAGTTTCTCTGAAGTTTTTCTACATTGTTTCAAACCAACCTACCAACCTGTACATTAAAATTATTATGTTTAACATAGATTATTGTTTTTGCGTTAACAATGTTGCCTATTTTTGTAATGAGCTTCTTATTAAGGATGTTGCATAATTATCCTAAAAATTAAAAATTAAAATTATTTAATTTCCATTTTGAAGGTTGGAATGTCTTGCGGTTTTCCACATCAGATATTTTTAGATTTATAATATATTTATGTAATTTTTAGATCATTATATATAATTTTCCATATATATTTTCAATTTAATGCCCTAACACTCTGGTTAAGATCAGCAACAGCATACTGTCAAGGTCGCCTTGTTCGGTTACTTTTTAACGCTTTTATTCAACTCACTTTGCCTGTCCGGTTCAAATCTTGTAATTGAATTTTCAACAACTTCCTGATCTACGATTGAGCTGAAATTTGACATACTTACCTATTCTTGATGACAATTGACAATTGAATTGACTTTTGCGGCCAAATTTTTGTTTATAATGCTAGGGCCTTGAAATTTTTGACTTAAGCTTTTCGCATAATACCATACACAAAAATATGCGATAAGTTCAGTTTCAAGGGCAGGGGCTGAGTTGCGGCCAAATATAATCGAAATTTTTGTTTATAAAGCTAGGGCCTTGAAATTTAGGACTTAAGCTTTTGGCATAATACCTCGCACACAAATATGCGACAAATTGAGTTCAAGATCAGGAGGCTGTGCCCGGGGGGCTCAAAGTATTGTATTCGGTCAAAAAAAAATCTATTTTCCAATCTCCGGTTGAACTGAATTTCGTTATACATGTGTATATTGGCCAAGTCAGCTCGAAATTTTTGTTTATAAAACTAGGGTCTTGAAAAATTGAGTTTCTTTCTTTGTTGAAACACCCAAGCGACTAAAAAGTGGAAAAAAGAAATTAGTAAAAAAAAAACATTTTTAAAAAACGCTTTCATTACCAAATGTACTAAAAAGGAAAAAATAATTTTTTATCTACCCGGTCACATCAAAAGTTTTGTGACTAAAAATAAAAGTGTGGGGCATACATGATATCTTATACTTATAACAAAGCCTATCAACACCCACATTCAAACAATGAAGTGCAAGGCACTACAAAGAGCGCCCCACACTTTTATTTTTAGTCACAAAATTTTTTAATGTTACTGGGTAGATAAAAAGATTATTTTATTCTTTTTAGAACATTTGGAAATAAAAGCGTTTTTTAAAAATGTTTTTCAGTTATTGAAACTAATATTATGACGTATACATTTGTGGCCAGTTAATTCTTGTACTACACCGTCTACGATGAAAATTACATAATAAAAATCCTCAATATTTTTTTACTATCTGTCAAATACGCGAGTTATAGACATTTTTATAAATACACAAAAATTGACCGTTGAAGTTTTTATGCCCTTAATATACTTTACCTTTAATTTTCTCGAAATCTGGTTTCAAACAAACGGTATGTGGAAAAGTTGTCAAAAATTTTCCTTGCATTTTTTCTTAAGTTTACGTACTAGTACACATCCCGTCTTGGAAAAGTAAATTAAATCACATCTAAATTTATAAATTATACCATTTGGATATGCCAATTTACAGTGGATATGAATTTGTCGTCGAACTGTGATTTGCACAGATCGCTAGTTTCAGAGATGCAAACTTGCTAGGCCAACAAATATATAACCATCAGATTTATAACAATATTGTTTTTCCTGTTTGTTCCCTATTTATCATGTTTAAACAAAACTCAATTTTTAAATGTTAGTACTCAATTAAATTTGAAACTGCCTTGCCGAGAATTCAAAACACTTAGAAGTAGTCTCCAAAGAAGTGAAGTACTGTAAATTGGGCTGACTTTGATATCGGGGGGCGACTTTGATCACAGATTCATATTTTTGTTCCGGAAAGCGCTGTAATCGAATACGCTAATTTAAAAAGTTAGGATTGGCAATAACGCAACAGCTATTCTTCAAACTATTTTGAGTGTTAGTGGATTTCGTTGATGTCGACCCATCTACTTGTGTGTGGCGCCTTTCTTTCGGTGCAAGTGCCTTTTTAGAGCGCTGAAAACTATTTATACACAAAGGTATGTATATGAATTACATATTTTATACTACATATTTCATAAAGAGCGCTTTATGTAGCAATCGTGGGCGGGTATGCGAGTTGTATCCTGGGGTGCCATTGATCAATGTGCTAGGGGAAGGTTGGTTGGATCATCAGTCATTGACAAAACATGTACTACTTCAGATGGTACGAGATTAGGAAAAGACCCTTGGTAACTACACAAATTATACCCACAAGCAACTGGAAGAGGCTTACGAGAAGGTGACTGAAGCAAGCTTGCTTATGAGGGCCGCATCTGAACAATACAAAATGTCTTTCGATGCGCTTAATAACAAACTCGATGGACGAAACATTAAAGTTGTTAGAAGGCAAACAACATTTTCAGGAATCGAATAGTTAGCACTTTTAATAGCCGTCGCAAAATGGTGCCGGTTGAGGTTTTCCGATTTCTACATTGGAACTACGCGTACATAAACAAGGCACGGGCAAGTGTTACCAGCTACACCATCAACCAGTATTTTAATAACTTAAGTGATACGCTGAAGGACATAACTCCCCAAAATATATTTAACTACAGTGAGACTAATGTCAATGATCATAGGGAAAGCTTATTTATAGGCGTGGCGTAAAATAACCTGAAAAATTTCTAATCATTCGAGAGGCGCAACCACCATCATGGTCTGCGGATCAGCTGACGTAACCCTGTTTCCCCCGGACTTTCACTTACAAGAACGAATATCTCTATAATACTTGACGATAAAATAAGCCCAGAGGACACCCGTGCTATAATAAATCACGCTGCTGTTTTAAATGTAGGTTCAATCACACATTACACGGTTGGATAGTACATTTCAGGAATGGTTTGCATGCAACGAAAATTTAATGTTCTACTGTTCTTTTTTGTAATAAACATTTTAAGTTGTGTTCGTACAACCAAGTCTTATTGCGTTTGATTCCTGACATATTCATCAAAGTATCCCAACGACAACATCAAACAAAAATGGCTTGACCGACATGCAAATGGGGCGAGAATGATCAATTTATGTACCAGATGGGTAGTTTGGCGTATTTTAAAGCCTGTCAAGGTAACCCCAGTTGAAATATGATTTTGATCAGCTACAATTATATTTAGAATTGACTTCAGTTCTACATACAAACAAACAAAATTTACGTCGATTAGGGCTTGTATCTCGATAGCACAGTTGGTTAATGCGGTACTATAGCAAAGGTCGTATGTTCAAATCCTACTGGAGGTAAAATTTGTATTTATGTATTTAATAAAATTAATAATAATTTTTAGTTATACTATTTTTTATTCAACCCCTTTTTAAATGCCCGCTACCCACAGTTTTTGTCACAACTGCTACTGTTCTCATTTCTCTACCTAATTCCCTTGTAGTCGGATGTACATGTTTTTTTTTTATTGACAAATCACTAATGGTTCGGCTATTAGTTTGAACCCTGAAGCAATCCATACACTGAATCACAATTGATACGTAATCCTAAAGACAAAATAGCTGGAGAAAGTGAAGGTGTTTATAAGATCCAATTTAATGAATGCTTTATGTTATACATAGGTCACGCTAATAGGCGAACCTCGGTGAACAGTGAACTGTAATTTCTTCGGTATGTCGGGACTGTGTCCCCTTATACATTCATCTTTTTACTCGCATAGATGTGGGTTGTGCCGCTTAGTATGCGGCGTGGTTTCTTCCGTTGCGGAATTATTTCCTGTCGGCTCTTAGCGCTTTTATAATTTTAAGCGATAAGGCGACGTCTTCATTTTCAGGGTTGTTGTTTTCTTGTTGTTTTGTTGCCGCTATTGTGGCGTAGCTAATGCCGTTAACTACGGGTCTTGCTTGTTGTCTTATGTTGGTTCTTTCTGTAGCGATGGTGGTGTTACGCGGGTGAGCGGAGCACCCTCGGTAATTCGCCGTGTGGTTTCCTTGGCAATTGCAGCATTTCGCGTTTCCTTCTTCTCGTGTGAGGGTGCAGTTTCTGGTATGGTGCTGCTCCGCGCACTTCACGCATCTAGGTTCAGCGTGACAGCCGTATGCGGAGTGCTCATAGCGCTGGCAATTGTGGCATTGCCCGGTGCCATTCTTCTTGTGGGGGTCTATGCACCCTTAGGTAACCGATTTTGGTTTCGTTGTAGATGTTTGGCGCGATTCCGTTTCTTTCTAGGTGGGCTAGGAGCATTGATGTGCTCCTGCGCTCTGGTCCGGCGTGCATGCGGGTCAGCCTCTGAACCGCGTAGCCCATGTTTATCAGGTCTGATCTTACAGTCTCGATCGCCTCGTTGTCTTGCGGGACGCCTTTTATGACAATCTTTAATGGTTTTGCGGCTTCGAGGGCGTAAACGTTGAATTGGATGTCGGAGGAGTCTAATGCTTTAGTGGCGTTGCGGTAGTCTTCTGTCGACTTGAGTAGGATTTTTATGCCGTTTCGGGTTGTACTTAAAGGTTTTGGTTGAATCTCGACTCGGTTTAGTGTTGACATAGCGGTCGAGTAGTCGGATTCCTTGTGTAATATTAGCGGGGGGACTCGTTCTCCCTTTTCTGTCGGGGGTCGGGCCCTTGCGCTTCTTCTTCGGTCCGTGGGCGTTTTTTATTCGATTTTTTGGTGATCGTGGTGAAACCTTCTTCGAGGAGGGTTTCAGTTTAGTTGACGGGTATGTCGATATTGTTTGTTTGTTCCATATCGATGTCGATTGTTTGTGAGGTCGAAGGGGGTTCCGTTTTCGGTACGTGCTTTTTCTTCTTTTTACGTCGTGGCGGGTGGTCTTCTTTTTGTTCTGAATCTGCGGGGGTCGCAGCCGGGGCTGATGTTGATGCGGCTGCCGCAATTTCTGCAGTTCGGAGTTCTTCAATTAATTCTTCAATGAGTTTACGTTTATCCTCGTTACTATCTTCAAGTTGCTGCACTCTTGTTTGGAGGAAGTTGATTTCATGCTTTAGCGATTCAATCTCGATGATCGCCGTGTCGAGGAGTACTTTCCTTACGGTTTGGTCGAAGTCGTAGTCGCAAGAATCTTCGTTATCGTCGCTCATCTTGTGTCCGGATTTGTGTGGTGAAAACTACACAAATCCGGAACAATAAATGCGGTTTGAGTTCTTATATAAGGATTGCTCCGAGGAGCGCGCGCGCGAAATAATTTCTATGTGAACTTCTCTTTCTAGGCACAAGTGCTTTGATCAAGGGTTCAGCATAGAATGCGAAACTCCGTGAGAGCATAAGAGCTTAAATTAGCCATTCAACACAAAGTAACATAATTACCGAACAAAAATATCTAAGCTCCTCCCCAAAAAATTGGTCGCATTTTTAAAACCCGGAACACAACCATTTACTGCTTTCAACTGTTGTAGTCTTTTTGAAGACTTGGTGTATAATGAATAATCATATCGTCCTTATAAAAGGACGCCCTATTTTGACCTAATCCAAAACTTCAAACATGTTTAAACTATGCTTGTGTTACTTTATTTTATATGATTAAAAACAGTTTGAAAAAAAAATGGTATGTGACGAATCTTTGTTTATACCCAAGTCCACATGTAATTTCCAAACTTTGCTTTACTGTAATGATTTGCAATCTCTGGTACCTTCTTTAATATGTTCTTACGTCGTATTTTTATAATTAATAAATAATTAAAAACTTCTGCTGTGTGTTAAAGTGCCAATACTAAAAACATGACGCTTTGTAATTAGGCTTGACAAAGTGACATTTTAATTTGTGGTTTTTAAATTTCCAGATTTTTATAATTTTGTTGGTGTAAAACTGGTCGCTGCTTACATTGGCCAAAAGAAGTAAGACAGGGACTAGGTGCTATAAATCTAAAGAATTCAATAAACGACGCATTCGTTCATTTTCAGGCCATTTGTTAGTTAAAGAGTAACGCGCACGTCAACAGATTTCAAACGATTATGAAAAGATTTGCAGATTCACTGGCGGACTAAGGGAGGGGCGGTCCACTCTGGGTCTCCGGTCCGGCGGGGCCTCCAAATCTCGTTAATCAAATTCTATACAATCGGTTTAAAAATATTCTTAGCAAGTAAACAGTCAGTTTGCAAAAGTTTTCTTTAAAGTTTTTTAATCTTTATACTTGTTTCGCATTAAACTAGATGAGAAACCAGAACTTTTACTAAAAAAATAAAATTAAGTATCATTCACACCAAAAATAGCTAGTAAAAATATAGTATATAAAAAGGAAATTTAAAAAACAGACTGAATTCAGGCAATAAATTAATTTTCTTTATTTTTACTGTGGATTTTATGCAAAAAAAATATGAAATCTGGTTTCAGCTAGAATTTTTTTGTGCACTAGGTTTGAATTAAAATCTTGCATTGAAACTGAATAGGATATTTAGTTCAAACTTAGTACACAACTCTAATAAATAATTTTTTTTTGTAACAATTGTTTTTTTTTATAAAACCTCAAAACTTGGTATCTGATTATAACTATTAATAGGATGACAATATTGATTAAAAATGAATTATTTTATATATCTGTCGCTATTTCTACAAAAATTGCTGCTCATGACAAATCACAAATTATCATGATGGTTAAATATGGAAAAATTTGCATGTTTCAGTTATTTCATTATTTTTTTTTATCAATATAGCCTAAATTGATAAACAAAATAATGAAATAACTAAAACATGTAAATTTTTCCATATTTAACCATCATGACAATTTATGAATTGGGGGGGGACTCGTTTAGTTTTTCCGCCCCGGGCCTCTGGTAGGCTTAGTCCGCCACTCGCAAATATACAGAAAACTCAATCCGAATATGGGAGAGCGTTCGGAAATATTAGACTTGTATGGCGCGCCATTTTGTTATTTAATAACATAAAAAGAATTACGTCGAGTGTAAATAGTTATTACAAAAATTAAATAAATTTATGTAATAATATAATAAAATTAACCAAATTATTATTCCGGCTGCTCATAATTTTAGTTCTGAATTTATGATTATGTGATAACATAATAGTAATTATACGAATTAAAGTTACGGTTAAAGAAAAGTAACTCATTCTAAAAAATAATATTCGAATTATTCTTCAGAAATTATTGTGATGTACATAGTAATAATTCAGAATTAAAATTATGTACATAATAATAATTTGAAAATTAAAATTATGTACATAGTAATAATTGATGAATTAAAATTATGTACATAATTTTAATTCAATGCTGGGCAGGTATGTTTGGCGCATAATAATTCAAACCTTGAAACGTCATAATAATAAAAATTTGGGAATTAAAATTATATACATAATATTAATTCAAAAATTAACATTATGCACATAATAATAATTTAAAATAAGAAGTATGTTATTACTAAACTTACACTTCATCGTATTACTATTATGTCATAACATAATTGCAAATGGCGTATTTAATATTACTTTTTAATAAAATAATAATTCAAAATTTCATGTATGTCCATGCATAACAATAACTTACTACGACATTATTTAGTGGCATAATAATAATTCAGTAAATAAGCCAATTATAAGCTATTCCAGTTATAAATTTTTCTTACACTACAACATGTAATAGTCATGACATTCGGTTTAGTTCTGCAAAACAGCGTTTTGTATTATTATTATGTCGCGACATAATAAAAATATATTATTAGTATTTCGAGTAATAAAAATGAATTAAATTTATGTGTAGACATAATTATAATTGAGTATTTTACGTATCCTCGCATGTGTATTTCAAATCAATTTTATGTGTAGACATAAATTTAATTAATTAATTTTATGAGTAGACATAACAGTAATGTTTTTAATATATTTACATTTTTATTTTAAATAAGGCCTGAATTATTATTTTTATATTTAAAATTGTTATTAAACAGTAAAATGGCGTGCCATAGACTTGCACTACAGTACTGTAATTATATGTATACGTGAGGTATGTTAGTGGAATCTCAACCTCATATGATTCTCAGGTGTTTGTACACCGAATTTACATACGCGTGTGTAGCTTCTAGAAGCACCATGTACCAACTTATTTGTACGTTTTCTTACTTTTGATAATGATAATAATAATAATCCGCAAAGATAGTGACATTAAACATACCCATTAATAATTTTTCTTTATTTAAAACGTGGACACTGCTACTCATTAAAACTTTTTAATACTTATTCCAAAAAATCAATCTGTAATTATGCTTGCTGTTCTGGTTAATTTCTTTTTCTTTAATTCTGTAGTCTCCTTACTTTGTATTCATAATATTAATTTGCATTTTGAATCGTTATCGTATAGCAAATAAATCTTTACTTGGAAGATAAACACAGCATGAAATTAACATATGTTCTAAGATGCGCATGTGGAATTCTGACAAAAAAAACAGAAAATGAATACAATTAGGCAGGAAGGTGTTGTTTGTTACTTATTAATAATCCAAAGAACCTTGTGTATGGGGACATTAGAAACTTGGTTATTAAATACATCCCAATGTGAAAGATTGCTTTCGATTGTTTACCTACATATGGGTACAAACTTCATATTTACTCCAAATTATTTTGTATTATACAGGGTGTACCAACCAAGATGCAAAGTTCGATAACTCCTTTGGTTTCATAGATATCAAAAAAGTTCTCAAAAAAGAAGAGGGTACAGGAAGTAACAGTGCATTATTTGAAATTATTTTGAACTATACAGGATGTTCCAAAATTCAGATATAAATCTAATTTATGTTTTTTTAAATGGGAACCCCTGTATATTATTTCAAATTCAGAAAGCCCACATTTTTTCGATTTTTTTTAATGTCGGGGTTGAATACATTATACAGGGTATTTGGAAAGATATGGATTGTTTTGTATTGAAATTGTACTCATTTCAATGTCCTGTAGAAATGAATTATCTGTTGGCCAGTTGTCTTTCAGAATATTGTCTAGTATCGTTACCCACCATTATTCATTTAGCTACTTGGGGTTTGTATACAGGGTGGCTCAAAACTGGGATGTGTCATTTTCTTCCTTAACTCAAATGGAACACCCTGTATGTTTTATCAATATCAAAGTCCTCTGGTACTCCTCTTTAATTTTTGTCAGAGCTTCCTGTATCTAACGTGAGTAGTTATCGAGATATTTCCAGATATTTGATACAAAATCTAGGATTATGGTGTTTATCTGCTCGTCATTGTGTTTAACAGATAAATTTGACAAATTTACTGCTGTTTGAGAAGGATTTGTCCTGCAAATGTGTCGAAATAATACAAATAAATCAATCTAGTGCACTATCTAACCTATTTACTTGATACTGATAACATTAACTGTAAATATAGAAGAACAACAATAACGAAATAATAAATAATAAAAAGAAAATAAGAACATTAAATGAATCATATTAAGTTTTCGAAGTGACCTCCGCCAACATCAATACAATGTTGAAGTCGTTCTCAAATGCCCGACTCAAATTTCGCAATATTGTAAGATCAACACCCTTGAATGCTTCTGTAATTCTGACCTTCATGTTTTCTTTTGTCGTTGGTGGGTCATTATACACCTTACTCTTTACATAACCCCACAAGAAAAAATCCACTTTAATTATGTCTGGTGATCGAGCTGGCCAATGTTTAGGTCCTCCTCTGCCTATCCATCTTAGTTGGAAATAATTATTCAGATAGTCCTTGATAGGACCTGTGTTATGAACCGGTGCGCCATCATGTAGCAGCCACATGCATTGCCGAATGTCAAGGGGCACTTCTTCAAGAAGAACTGGTAAATGATTTTGAAGAAACTGTATATATACAGTACCATTCACGGTTTCTTCAAAAAAAGTGTGGCCCTATTACACGATTTCCCAAACCTCCACCCCAAACATTCAAGTACCATCTTGTTTGGCTGTGTGTTCGTATCCAATGTGGGTTAGATGTCTGGTAATAGTGAAAATTGTGTCGGTTAACTCCTCCATTTTTCGAAAATGTTGCCTCATCCCCAAACAAAACAAAATCAAAGAAAAATAGTTCTTCGTCGATTTTCGATTTTGCCCATTGACAAAATTCTACTCTGCTTTGGAAATCGTTTACAATTAGTTCCTGGTGTAGTTGGACATGGAAAGGATGCATTTTATGTAATGACAGGATTCGTTGAACCGTACCATAGCTATTGCCCTTTTGAGATGAAATCTTTCGTATACTGGTATGCGGGTCGTCTGTAACGCTCAGCAACACTTTGAGTTGGTTGTCTTCCGGTATTGCATGTTTTCCTGCTTCTCTCTTGTGATAGTTAACCGATCCGGTACGGTCAAAACGATCCAACAAGTTTCTCAAAGTAACTTTACTCATTTATCTCCGGTCTGGAAATCTTTCACGATATACTCTTGATGCCAATAAACAGTTTTGGTGCATTCACCAAGTATCCAAATCATGTCAGTCATTTCATTGTAAGAACTCTTTGCGTTGTTATATGTTATTTGTAATTTGCGCCTTCTGGTTTGGTAACCCAACGCGGTTTTATTTTGCCTCGGCTTTGCTCAGTCGTGTTTATGATTTATTATAAACCGGGTGTGGTTCGTACTAAATAGTGGGCTTACACTGTCACCTTAAATAAATATCTTAAAGCGTTTTAAAACGTATGTTAAATAATTTAACAATATAAGAAATGTTATTAATAACAACTCAAACTGTATTTGTGCTTTGGTCCTGGCGGCTCCTCACACTCGTTCTCCTTGGGGCGGCTATTTACTGTGTGCGTAGTCGTTTCTGTAAACAGAGATATTATCTAAATCTACTCCCTACCTAGTATGTAATATTTAAATTACGGCCCTGTATTTACGGAAGTTGGTACGGTTGCTTCAGTACAGTTTTGGTCGACGGCGCCAGTGCAACGAACTCGAATTGTTTCGGGGACGGAGAAAATCAATACCGTTCTCGGCTTATGCGCATGGCATAATTATTATTCTTCAGTAACTCTGGAGCGCTGAAGCTGGTATGTCGTACTCCAATAAAGCAATACACGCGCGAGATTCGGGTAAACAAATACGAGATCTCTGGACTACAATTACTTGATTATAACGAGCTGGAGAACGCGTTTAGATTATATAAGCAACAGGATTACGTCCTAACGGCGCAACTAAATTTAATTATATACAAGTTAACGTAACTAAATACTCGCTATACGAAAATGTTACACTAAAATGAATTTACTAGTTTTTTTTTAAGGTAAATCGTAATATACACGCGGTTGGATCTATATTATTAACTATCGGTAAATATTGGATAACTTACATATTATCTATGGCTTTGATTTCCGGCTTATATTCTTAATTCAATTAAGAATGGTCTTGCACTAGGTGTTTCGCGATGGTTATTCGGAATACAATTTTATGCAACAGGTTTCTTTATATATCCTCCTGCGATTAAAGACCCCGTGTGTGGTTATTGTGTTTGTCTGTATGTATTGTATGTAGGTGTATTAAGCGGGGTCTTAGTGATAATCAGGAGACGTAGGCAATAGCCTGTCTAACTTGGTAAACTAAGAACAAAAAGGTCGTAGGTCTTTACAGCCCTGTATCTAACCTTCACCCTCAAGTGTTTGCGAGCGACGTCGGGATCTACCCTGCGTGGCACTCTTTCTATAGGTGTACTGTGTCAGGCGACGTGGAGGTTACCCCTTCGTTACGCTCTGTATGTATGTGTTTGTGTACGGATAACGTTATAACTCCTATAAGCCCGTCGTTATTTACGTTCTGTAGTGTTTGATTGTAAATTGTCAGATTTTATGACTCTACAACTTACGTGTCTATCAATTGCAGTGCGGGATTAAACTTTAGGTTGCCCGGCGCGAGATGGTGCGCGTTATCACACGGTCGCGATGGACTCCTCGGCGGTGATTAGCAGGTCGGTGCTTACACGAAGCAATCGGTGCGGCGGCTACTGGATATCGGCTTGAATTGAATCTACTTCGATTCACCGGAGGTGATTAGCAGGTCGGTGCTTACACGCAGCAATCGGTGAGGCGGCTACTGGATATCGGCTTGAATTGAATCTACTTCGATTCATCGGTGGTGATTAGCAGGTCGGTGCTTACACGAAGCAATCGGTGCGGCGGCTACTGGATATCGGCTTGAATTGAATCTTCTTCGATTCATCGGCGGTGATTAGCAGGTCGGTGCTTACACGAAGCAATCGGTGCGGCGGCTACTGGATATCGGCTTGAATTGAATCTACTTCGATTCATCGGCGGTGATTATCAGGTCGGTGCTTACACGAAGCAATCGGTGCGGCGGCTACTGGATATCGGCTTGAATTGAATCTACTTCGATTCATCGGCGGTGATTAGCAGGTCGGTGCTTACACGAAGCAATCGGTGCGGCGGCTACTAGATATCGACTTGAATTGAATCTACTTCGATTCATCGGCGGTGATTAGCAGGTCGGTGCTTACACGGTGCGGCGGCTACTGGATATCAGCTTGAATTGAATCTACTTCGATTTATCGGCGGTGATTAGCAGGTCGGTGCTTACACGAAGCAATCGGTGCGGCGGCTACTGGATATCGGCTTGAATTGAATCTACTACTTCGATTCATCGGCGGTGATTAGCAGGTCGGTGCTTACACGAAGCAATTGGTGCGGCGGCTACTGGATATCGGCTTGTATTGAATCTACTTCGATTCATTCTTCTTTCACGCGCGTCGCGGGTTTATAAAGGTGCATCTGTGGGCGGCTTCGCGGCTACCGTGCGGGGGATGCCGTTATGGGATTGGTTACAATTGTTCTGACGTGCAAAAACTTACTGGTTTTTAGAAATATACGTCAGCGGTGATTAAGGAATTAATTGTGATGTAATATCGCTTAAACTTTTGAAATTTTAGATATAGGATGGTCCGAGAATAATTTATTCTAAAAAGCATACGTAAAGGACGCTGGTTCTTTACATCATGACGGGAAAATTGTTCACCATTCATCTCGTAGCTACTTTTCACTTCAACTATATTGAAACAGAGAAATAAATTGAACGAATAACTGAGCTAAACACTACAGTGAAACCTGTGGAAGTGCCAGATATGTCAAATGCAAAAACTACTTGATAATAATTCAAAAACTTCGTGATAATTACTTTCAAACAGCGAATTGCAATGAATATCTGGAAATATCACGATAACTACTCACATTAGGTAAAGGGAACCTCTGACAAAAATTAAGGAGGAGTACCAGAGGACTTTGATAGTGATAAAAAATGTAGCGTGTTCCATTTGAGTCAAGGAATAAAATGACATCCGAGTTTTTAGCCACCCTGTATACAAACCCCAAGTAGCTAAATAAATAATGGTGGGTAACGATACTAGACAATATTCTAAAAGACAACTGGCCAACAGATAATTCATTTCTACAGAGTGTATTGTTCTACAGGGCATTGAAATGAGTACAATTTCAACAAAAAACAATCCATATCTTTCCAAATACCCTGTATAATGTATTCAACCCCGACATTAAAAAAATCGAAAAAATGTGGGATTTCTGAATTTGAAATAATATACAGGGGTTCCCATTTTAAAAAACAGGTTACATTCATATCTGAATTTTGGATCATCCTGTATAGTTCAAAATAATTTTAAATAATGCACTGTTACTTCCTCTACCCTTTCTGTTTGAGAACTTTTTGATATCTATGAAACCAAAGGAGTTATCGAACTTTGCATCCTGGTTGGTACACCTTATATATATATATATATATATATATATATATATATATATATATATATATATATATATTTAACGGTGAAGACAGTAATGATTTCTATTTTGCCAGTATTCAGTAAACTAATCGAAAAAGTTTTGTATTTACTAGTTTCTAAGTATTTTGAAAGCTACAATATTTTTTTTAAACAACGGTATGGTTTCCGAAAATGTAAAAGCACTTCTGATGCAATAACTAATTTTGTATTCTTTAAGTGATTCTAACACGAAAAGTTTATATAACCAAAGGTACGGTAATGTCTCGTTTTCAAGGTACTGGGTGTCAACAATTTTAAAAGAAATAGTTTTTTCGTAAATATCTTAATAATCCTTTAGCCGATTTTGCAGAAACTACAACTTTTTTATTTTTTGCATTTTTTTTCGTATCTTGCTTTGTTTTTGAGAAAAAACATAAATATCACTTTATTGCATGTCACTGGGACAAAATAATGAAAATTGTTTTTTACGGGGTGTTGAAATAATATGAAAATCCTAAAGAACAAGAAGACGCATACTAATTAAAAAAAAACATGAATCAAAAAGAACCCTTTATTAAAACCACACTTAAACAAATGGTACGCAATGTTTTCCAGTAAGAAAACATTTAACAATAAGTAACACAAAACTTGCAATAGTTGCTCAAAATGTCCTCCTCCAACTGCAATGCAAGCATTACCTCGTCTTAACATCGATTGCCGAACACGTTGAAATATTTCCGGCGTATGTTTTCTCCATAAGTTGCATCCATAAATTGACGTACTACTATGCTAAAGTGAGGTGGGGCCCCATCGTGCATGAACCGCATTGCTCCTCTTACTGCCAGTGGGACATTTTCTAATAGTACAGGTAACACAAATTCCAAAAAATTACGATACTCTTGACCATTTAATCTCGGGTGTAAAAAATGAGGTCCAATGAGATAATCATCCACTATACCAACCCAAATATTCACGGAAAGTTGTTGTTGGTAATGATGTTCTATAACCGCATGGGGATTTTCGGGAAAAACACGCTTCATCGGTAAACAATATACGTGATAGAAATGTCGGATATGCTGGCTGTTATTGCAAAAGCCAAGTAGAATAAACAACTCGCTGGGGAAAATCCGCAGGTAATAATGCTTGAACACGCTTTATGTGGTAAGGATACAGTTGATATTCCCTTAAAATCCTCCATGCAGTAAAGTGGGAAATATTTAATTGTTGTGCAATTTTTCGTGTAATTGTATCCGCGCTACGCTCAACTTCACGTAAAACTGCTACCTCCAGCTCCACCGTTCTTACGTTGCAGGTCTCCCAATAAGAGCAGCTGACCTTTTGAAGGTGCCTGATTTGTCAATCCTTTCGTGTACTCCTACAAATTTTTGTCTATTTAGTACAATGCGATGAGGATATCTTTCTTGATAGATGCGTCTAGCCGCTCTGGAATTGCCTTGACCCATTCCATAGACAAAATACATATCGTCCATTTCTGAGTTTATAAACCGAACCATTTTCTAATATCAGTAACGAATTTTATAGCCTAAGCCTAATAAAACCACTTCAAATGATTACTATCAATCAATTACGTATGCACTGTTTCAAGTTATGTCAAAGTCAAATTCATTTGATCAATCGGTTTTCCTTCCATGGCACTCTTAACTTTACTTTCAAAACACTGCAGTAATAAATAACGTTCTTTGTTTAATCGAAAACAGTTAATCTACAAATTCAAAAAATGACTTTCGTGTAATTTTAATTGTGTAATCATAAATAAAGATCTCTTTATTGCATGTCCATGGACAACAATAAAAACATTTTTTAATCATTAATAATTTTTTTCATTGCTTGCATTACTTTGATAACAATTTCTAAGACTAGAATAGACTATCGATAAGGAAAAAAATAACAAGTACACCCCAGTTTTTGATGGTTTGGTAGTTCAAATTTTTTATTATGTTGTCCCAAGGACATGCAATAAAGTGATTTTTTGTTTTTTCTCAAAAACAAAGCAAGGTACGAAAAAAATGCAAAAAATAAAAAGGTTGTAGTTTCATATGATTAATGCAAAAAAAAAAATACAAAAATTGCAAAAAATAAGTGGCGCACATTTTTTTGGTAAAAAATAATAATTGGTAAGGCGCCTTACGAGACGCCACTGGACATGATGATTTCAATCTAGTTAGGGCTAAATTAGCCTTTTGCTACCCCAAATAACACTGCCAAATTTCAACAAAATCGGTTAAAGGATTATTAATATATTTACGAAAAAACCATTCCTTTCAAAAATGTTGAAACCCTGTATGTTGAATATATATATATATATATATATATATATACATATATGTGTGTGTGTGTGTGTGTGTGTGTGTGTGTGTGTGTGTGTGTGTGTGTGTGTGTGTGTGTGTGTGTGTGTGTGTGTGTGTGTGTGTGTGTGTGTGTGTGTGTGTGTGTGTGTGTGTATGTACAACTTGAACCAAAAAAAAACGTACCCCTGCTTCAAGTGTATATTCTACACATAAATTGAAGACGAAAAGACCGATAACATTTTTCTCTAAAATGTATGGCTAAAAAGTGATGACACGCCCTCAAAGTTGAATTTTGAAAATCGTTTTTCTCAAATAACTCGAAAACGTTTAGGAATTTCAAAACATTATCCGCAATGAAAATTATCTCTTTGTTGACGAAGATTTTTCTGGTTCGATTGGATTGTCTATGAATGGACTGGAAGTATTAGTTTTCACATTGTTTCCGTATATTTTCTATTCCAACTCCTTTGTTTGTGATTTTCAGGTATGTACTACCGAACCAAAATTTAGTAAGTGGGCAGTGGACTAAAAGTCATAGTTGTCATATTGTGATTTTTGATCAGTTTTCATGTAATTTCTCTCCATAATGAATAATAATTAGTATTCCAAAATGGCAGATACGCACATAATGTATGGCAGAGCTTTTGGAAATTGTGCTGAAGGTGTTCGTTTATAATCCCAGGCATTTCCAAATCGGCGGATACCGAATAAAAAGATGTTTGCCAACAATGATCGGCGTCTTCGTGAGAGTTTTACATATTCTCAACTTATAAAAATTTTATTCATATCAGGTTGTCACAGGTTGTTTGAAGCCACCAAAAATTGACAGTGGTAGGAGGCGAACTGCAAGAACACCAGTTTTAAAACAAAGAGTGTTGGATGCAATTGACGCTGATCCCACAACAAGCTCTCGTCAATTGGCAAGAGAAAATAATTCAAATCAGTCCACGATATGCAGAATTATTGAAACGGAACTCTTGCGACCTTTCCATTATCGAAAGGTACAATCTTTGACCATTAATGATTTTCAAGCTAGAGTGAACTTTTCACGTTGGTTTCTAAAAAAATTCAATAATGACCGAAATTATCCATCGATTACCTTATTCACTGATGAGGCAGGTTTCGCCAGAACCGGAACTTTTAACTACCATAACAATCATTACTACCATTATCAAAATCCACACGTTTTCATTGAAACCAATCATCAGCAGCAATTCAGTGTGAATGTATGGGCTGGTATTATTGGCAATAATTTAATTGGTCCATTCTTTTTGCCACAATGCTTAAATGGTAATTTATACACCAATTTTTTGGATAATGGTTGACCCATGTTACTAGAAGATGTCCATCTGGATGTTAGGGGTCGTATGTGTTTCATGCACGATGGTGAGCCTCCTCATTTTGCACTCACTGCTAGGCGGCCATTGAATCGAACTTTTAATTCAAACTGGATTAGACGTGGAGGACCGGTTCCTTGGCTTGCACGTTAACCGGATCTGAACCCCATGGATTTTTTTCTGGGGTCGTTTAAAAGACATAGTGTATTCGGTGCCAATTACAAACGTCCAACATATCCAGCAAGCGAAATTTTGATTGCTCTAATTTAATAAGTGATGATCCTCAATTATTTTTCAACGTACGTCAGTCAATCAAGAAAAGAATTCGTAAATGCATAGCAATCAACGGTGAACAATTCGAACATTTAATCAACTAATTTGTTTGTTAATTAATACTTTGTTTAACTTAATAAACTCTTTGACAACTTTTAGCCCACGACCCACTTACTAAATCTTGGTGCGGTAGTATTTAATTGACCGTGATTGATGAAATTGTAAATAACTCGTAACGTTCACTTCAACCAAGAGGACCAGATTTGCAGAAAATTGAATAACCGACCCAAAAAGGTCACCAAAATACCTGAAAAATAACACACAAAAAAGTTGGATTAGAAAGTATACAGCAACAATGTGAAAACTAATACTTCCATTCCATTCTAAGGCAATCCAATCAAAACAAAAAAATCTTCGTCAACAAAGAAATAATTTTCATAGGGGATAGTATTTTGAAATACCTAAAGGTTATCGAGTTATTTGCGAAAAAACGATTTCCAAAATTTGACTTTAGGGGCCTGTCTATTTGTAGCCATACATTTTAGAAAAAAAATTATCTGACGTTTCGACTTCAATTTATGTGCAGAATATAAACTTGAAGCCGGGATACGTTTTTTTGGTTCACGAAGACGAAGAAGACGAAGAAGACGAACAAGACGAACAAGACGAACAAGACGAACAAGACGAAGAAGACGAAGAAGACGAAGAAGACGAAGAAGACGAAGAAGACGAAGAAGACGAAGAAGACGAAGAAGACGAAGAAGACGAAGAAGACGAAGAAGACGAAGAAGACGAAGAAGACGAAGAAGACGAAGAAGACGAAGAAGACGAAGAAGACGAAGAAGACGAAGAAGACGAAGAAGACGAAGAAGACGAAGAGGACGAAGAAGACGGAGAAGACGGAGAAGGCGGAGAAGACGGAGAAGGCGGAGAAGACGAAGAAGACGAAGAAGACGAAGAAGACGAAGAAGACGAAGAAGACGAAGAAGACGAAGAAGACGAAGAAGACGAAGAAGACGAACAAGACGAAGAAGACGAAGAAGACGAAGAAGACGAAGAAGACGAAGAAGACGAAGAAGACGAAGAAGACGAAGAAGACGAAGAGACGAAGAAGACGAGAAGACAGACGGAGAAGACGAGAAAGAAGACGAAGAAGACGAAGAAGACGAAGAAGACGAAGAAGACGAAGAAGACGAAGAAGACGAAGAAGACGAACAAGACTAACAAGACGAACAAGACGAACAAGACGAAGAAGACGAAGAAGACGAAGAAGACGAAGAAGACGAAGAAGACGAAGAAGACGAAGAAGACGAAGAAGACGAAGAAGACGAAGAAGACGAAGAAGACGAAAAGACGAAAAGACGAAAAGACGAAAAGACGAAAAACGAAAAGACGAAGAAGACGAGAAGACGAAGACGAAGAAAGAAGACAAGAAGACGAAGAAACGAAGAAGACAAGAAGACGAAGAAGACGAAGAAGACGAAGAAGACGAACATGACGAAGAAGACGAAGAAGACGAAGAAGACGAAGAAGACGAAGAAGACGAAGAAGACGGAGAAGACGGAGAAGACGGAGAAGACGGAGAAGGCGGAGAAGACGGAGAAGACGGAGAAGACGAAGAAGACGAACAAGACGAACAAGACGAACAAGACGGACAAGACGAAGAAGACGAAGAAGACGAAGAAGACGAAGAAGACGAAGAAGACGAAGAAGACGAAGAAGACGAAGAAGACGAAGAAGACGAAGAAGACGAAGAAGACGAAGAAGACGAAGAAGACGAAGAAGACGAAGAAGACGAACATGACGAAGGAGACGAAGAAGACGAAGAAGACGAAGAAGACGAAGAAGACGAAGAAGAAGAACGAAGAAGACGGAAAAGACGGAGAAGACGGAGAAGGCGGAGAAGACGGAGAAGACGGAGAAGACCAACAAGACGAACAATACGAACAAGACGAACAAGACGAACAAGACGAACAATACGAACAAGACGAACAAGACGAAGAAGACGAAGAAGACGAAGAAGACGAAGAAGACGAAAACGACGAAGAAGACGAAGAAGACGAAGAAGACGAAGAAGACGGAGAAGACGGAGAAGACGGAGAAGACGGAGAAGGCGGAGAAGACGGAGAAGACGGAGAAGACGAAGAAGACGAACAAGACGAACAAGGCGAACAAGACGGAAAGACGAAGAAGCGAAGAAGACGAAGAAGACGAAGAAGACGAAGAAGACGAAGAAGACGAAGAAGACGAAGAAGACGAAGAAGACGAAGAAGACGAAGAAGACGAAGAAGACGAAGAAGACGAAAGACGAAGGAGACGAGGAAGACGAAGAAGACGAAGAAGACGAAGAAGACGAAGAAGACGCAGAAGACAGAAGACGAAGAAACGAAGAAGACGAAGAAGACGAAGAAGACGAAGAAGACAAAGAAGACGAAGAAGACGAAGAAGACGAAGAAGACGAACATGACGAAGAAGACGAAGAAGACGAAGAAGACGAAGAAGACGAAGAAGACGAAGAAGACGAACATGACGAAGGAGGCGAAGAAGACGAAGAAGACGAAGAAGACGAAGAAGACGAAAAGACAAAAGACGAAAAGACGAAGAAGACGAAGAAGACGAAGAAGACGAAGAAGACGAAGAAGACGAAGAAGACGAAGAAGACGAAGAAGACGAAGAAGACGAAAAGACGAAGAAGACGAAGAAGACGAAAAAAGAAAAACGAAAAGACGAAAAGACGAAAAGACGAAAAGACGAAGAAGACGAGAAGACAGAAGACGAAGAAAACGAAGAAGACGAAGAAGACGAAGAAGACGAAGAAGACAAAGAAGACGAAAGACGAAGAAGACGAAGAAGACGAAGAAGACGAAGAAGACGAAGAAGACGAAGAAGACGAAGAAGACGAGAAGACGGAGAAGACGGAGAAGACGGAGAAGGCGGAGAAGACGGAGAAGACGGAAAGACGAAGAAGACGAACAAGACGAACAAGACGAACAAGACGGACAAGACGAAGAAGACGAAGAAGACGAAGAAGACGAAGAAGACGAAGAAGACGAAGAAGACGAAGAAGACGAAGAAGACGAAGAAGACGAAGAAGACGAAGAAGACGAAGAAGACGAAGAAGACGAAGAAGACGAACATGACGAAGGAGACGAAGAAGACGAAGAAGACGAAGAAGACGAAGAAGACGAAGAAGACGAAGAAGACGAAGAAGACGGAAAAGACGGAGAAGACGGAGAAGGCGGAGAAGACGGAGAAGACGGAGAAGACCAAGAAGACGAACAAGACGAACAAGACGAACAAGACGAACAAGACGAACAATACGAACAAGACGAAGAAGACGAAGAAGACGAAGAAGACGAAGAAGACGAAGAAGACGAAAACGACGAAGAAGACGAAGAAGACGAAGAAGACGAAGAAGACGGAGAAGACGGAGAAGACGGAGAAGACGGAGAAGGCGGAGAAGACGGAGAAGACGGAGAAGACGAAGAAGACGAACAAGACGAACAAGGCGAACAAGACGGACAAGACGAAGAAGACGAAGAAGACGAAGAAGACGAAGAAGACGAAGAAGACGAAGAAGACGAAGAAGACGAAGAAGACGAAGAAGACGAAGAAGACGAAGAAGACGAAGAAGACGAACATGACGAAGGAGACGAGGAAGACGAAGAAGACGAAGAAGACGAAGAAGACGAAGAAGACGAAGAAGACGCAGAAGACAGAAGACGAAGAAAACGAAGAAGACGAAGAAGACGAAGAAGACGAAGAAGACAAAGAAGACGAAGAAGACGAAGAAGACGAAGAAGACGAACATGACGAAGAAGACGAAGAAGACGAAGAAGACGAAGAAGACGAAGAAGACGAAGAAGACGAACATGACGAAGGAGGCGAAGAAGACGAAGAAGACGAAGAAGACGAAGAAGACGAAGAAGACGAAGAAGACGAAGAAGACGAAGAAGACGAAGAAGACGAAGAAGACGAAGAAGACGAAGAAGACGAAGAAGACGAAGAAGACGAAGAAGACGAAAAAGACGAAGAAGACGAAGAAGACGAAGAAGACAAAGAAAAACGAAGAAGACGAAGAAGACGAAGAAGACGAAGAAGACGAAGAAGACGAAGAAGACGAAAAAGACGAAGAAGACGAAGAAGACGGAGAAGACGGAGAAGATGGAGAAGACGGAGAAGAGAGAAAAGACGGAGAAGACGAAGAAGACGAGAAGACGAAGAAGACGAAGAAGACGAAAAAGACAGGTTCTTATAGTTTAAAAATATCTGTCGTGGAACAAGATAGGACCTTCCAACCCAGAAAATGGAAATTAAAGAAATGAAATAATTTTAACTACATTTTTTCGGGATAACTATGTAACTCCTTTTATAAGTTCATTACGAAAATAGGCAACTTTGTAAAAACACAGACATTTAAGACTTCATGTCAGATGAGATTAATAGACATCTAAATGCTAACTTAAAAAAAATCCCAACCGCCCGCTTCTATAAAAACACCGATAATGCAGTTCAAGTATTTTTAAGCATATTTATTTATTTTTTATACTTTCGATGTATATTATAAAACTATATAAAAAAGGTTATGTAAGTTTTCTTTATAAAATATGTCTACACATTTTCATATAAAATTAATCATTCATCAGATATTGAAGCAATTTGAACTGACTAAATTCTACCATAGGAATTTTTGGGTCTAAATTATGCGTCGTATCAAAAAATTGCATAGAACATAAATAATTTATATGGTTAAAGTCTACATATAGGTATTTTTATATCTCTGAAATATGCAGCTGTTTCAGAAATATTTGATAATAATCAAAAGTATCTCCTAATAAACTCCCCTCTGCGCTGCTTAATTTCTCCCAAAATCCAACCTGCTCCTGGAGAATTAAAAAAAAAGTTAAATTCAAAATTTCAAGTACGTGTGTAGTTGCGTTAAGGAGTTATCGTGGGTATTAGCATACATCCAAACACCCACTCGTGCGCGTGCCCACACAGACGCACGCACACGCACGCACACACGCGCGCCGCTCACACAGACATCATCACCGATCTACCTATTTACGTAATTACCTTTGCATAATTAATGCAATCAAAATGCGCTAATAAATCTCCTATGGGCAATTGTTAGTGACAATAAACTTAAAACAAATAATATCGATTTCTGTTTCTGAAAACAACATTAGTCTAGTTAAGAGTTCTGTATGGAAACGAGAAAGGGTTTGTACACAATCAATAACACAATATAAAAGTTCGTTATAAAGTTATTTTGAGAGAGGTATAAAATCTCTTTAACCACATTCGCTTCCGTTCGAATGCACTACTGTAAAGTCAAGCACGTATTCGGGTAAAATTCGACACTTTAATAAGTTGACGTATTTTAATATATTTATTTTAATCACTAGATAGTGCCTCTGCATTCCGTCAGATATGTCGAAGTAGTCAGACCCAGGACCCTTTTTACTGCAGGTAGGTTTGTATATTTTGGAGTTCTAATCTATTTATTCAGTTTATTTGATAGTTATTAAAATCAAATATGATAGTTTGAGATATTTAGTTTACCTAAAATTGTAAATGCATGAAACACATGTATAAAACTCTTTCTGGTGTAATGGCCAGTGCAATAAAGAGAATATAGAGGGGTTGCAAATGATTTAACCGAACTATCCAGAATCTTCAAATTAGGAGCTAAAGCCAAGATAAGTAAGTAACAAACGTCAGTAAGTACAAAGTTTACAAAAAAACACTAATTAAAACTTTTGCCTCTATTTGCTAATATACCATTACGCAGGCATAACAAAGTTATGTGCTAACCACAGCAGATTTTTTTCATAAATCATTTTGGTTTAATTGATAATAGGGCGTAGAATAAAATTTCTAAACTTGATATATAGATTTGTGTTTAAACTTGATAAATCTATGAAAATATTTTATGCTTTACTTTTCATTTACCCGCTTTTTACTGAACTAACTTCAATAATCCAAAGAGGGAAAGTTTTTCGAGTGGGCTAGCAAAAGTTTTTTGTAATATTTAACACAAGGGGAAATAGGAATAAATTTAAAAACGTCTGTAACTTTGGCCCCTTTAAGTTAAAAATCTTAAGTGCTGATCACATAGACTTATTTTTAGAAAACTGTACATAAATGAAGTGTCCAGGAAAATAACGTCATGCATTACCTTGGCTAAAGATACAGAATGATCACTATAACTATAGGACGCTGAGATACAAATGGGTATTACAAATCCTTCAAATTAAGTAAAAATTCGATTTTTCTTCGGTATCTGAATAGTAGCAGATGTAATATTAATGTGATCATGGTGTTGAAACTTTGTACCTTCGATTATTCGATTAGCCTTACTGCACCAGATCTCGTTCATTTAGTGCACATTTTGGTTTTAATTTTAAGTTTTATACCTTTTAGAATTTTTGTAACTTTACCTAAATACAGCTTGCCCTTTACTATTTTTAATACATTGTTTAAACTAATGGTATTGTATACAAACTTGTCTCTTTCTTTTAAACGTTATTCACCCCTAGCAATATCACAGCTTTGTTAAAAGTACTAAACTGAACACTAATAGAATTGATAGCTTCATTTTCTTTAAAATAAGACACCTGTACGAAACAGCAGTCAAATCTCGCCTGGTGTGCAACAAGCTATACTAACGTATTCAATGTAACCATAAAATCATCACTTCTCAATTTAACCCCCCATCTAATTTCGTTTCGAATGCTACTAAAACGCTCTAAATTTCGCAATGGCCGTAAATACTCTTTATCGACCCATATTACTTTGACGAACAAAAGCTTTATCCATAAATAACTGTAAACTATGCCGTTGTTCAGTTTAGTATTTGGAGCAAATTAGAATGGTGGATTTAAATATAAATCAACGCTTGAAGTGTAAATGCAAAAACTAAAGAGTGAATAATTGAGTATTCCTCTTTGCTTGTGTACCGTTGTGGGAGAATACACAATTTTACTGTTTAATGTAATTAAATTCTTAATGAACAACATCGTTATAAAAGTATAATATTGAACCAACTACGCCAGGTCAAGAACAGCTCTAAAATCCAGCTTGGACATTTGGACTAGTTTAGTATTTCAAGTTCACCACAATGTGCTTAATTTTGCAATTAAGGAAGTGCACTTGCATAAACACAAGTTCATTAGTTCAATGTAATGAGAGGTAATTAGCTATGCACTAATCCTAGTTGACATGAATTATCAAAGGTTTTATAAATTAAAGAGAGGACATATTACATACCGTGTGTCCCAATTTCGTTGTTTTAGTAGTTTGTGGCTTTTACATTCACGTACTACTTTGTTGACCTAGATTTCATGACAAAACTGAAAATTTAGTATCTTTCTTTGTTCTCGATTTATAGCCAAATGTCCATATTTTTACATCTTTCTCAAGGCCTTTTACCTCGCTTAATACTATTATACTGACATATTTCATGAACGGCACATTATATATTGCGAAGTGCCGAATTCAGTAGCGTCCTTAGAATTTTTCTAGGTTGTGCGGTTTTTGAGTAATAATATAAACTTGCATTTTCTTAAATGGGAACCATAGCGAACTTGGCAACCATGAGCTGTAGTCCTTTCTTAACCTTTCATCGAGATATTTATTTTTAAAATTAACAGATATAGCAAGGAATTTTCTGGGAAAAAGACAAGATAAGCATCGTAAAATCAGTATACCACAGACATAGACATAGACAAATCGATAATAGCTTAAAAAAGTGTCAAAGCTGGCCGATTACAAAAAAATATCGGTAATACAGTTTTCAATTTTCTTTAAAAAATATGTCAACACATTGTCTCATAAAATTAATAACTACTCGGATATTGTAAAATTTTAACCAACACTTCAATTCTTTGCTCCTATATTACTCATCGTATCAAAAGATTGCATAGAATATAATTAATCTGTATGATTAAGATCTATATATTGCTGTTTTCCACCTTTGAAATATACAGCTGTTTCAGTGCTACTTGACAAACATCAAAAACATCTTGTAATAAACCCCCATATCCGCCACTGAAGAGAAATGGAACCACTCATAAATACCAAATTTTAAGTATGTGTTTTCGTTCTGGAATTACCCTGGGAATTATCATACATCCACACATCTACATACATACGCGCACGCACTCACGCACCTCCCATACCAATACATACACAGATACAGGAACGGATACAGACAAGGCCACGGACACGGACATGGACACGGACGCGGACACGGACACGGACAAGGGCACGGACATGGACACGTTTACGTACACAGACACGGGCACTGACACGGACACGGACACGGACACGGACACGAACACGGACACGAACACGAACACGAACACGAACACGAACACGGACACGAACACGGACACGAACACGGACACGGACACGGACACGGACACGGACACGGACACGGACACGGACACGGACACGGACACGGACACGGACACGGGCACTGACACGGACACGGACACGGACACGGACACGGACACGGACACGGACACGGACACGGACACGGACACGGACCCGGACAAGGACACGGACACGGACACGGACACGGACACGAACACGGACACGGACACGGACACGGACAAGGACACGGACAAGGACACGGACACGGACACGGACACGACACGGACACGGACACGGACACGGACACGGACAAGGACACGGACACGGACACGGACAAGGACACGGACACGGACACGGACACGGACACGGACACGGACAAGGACACGGACACGGACACGGACACGGTCAAGGACACGGACACGGACACGGACACGGACACGGACACGGACACGAACACAGACGCGGACACGGACACGGACACGGACACAGACACGGACACGTACACGGACACGGATACAGACACGGACACCAACACGGACACTGACACGGACACGGACACGGACACGGACAAGGACGCGGACACGGATACGTATACGGAGACGGACTTACAATGCTAATGGGGTTGTTCTCTCTATTGACTTTGCAGTGTATGATAAAACGTGTTACGTTTTCGTATCGTGCGTAGTGTATGCGTGCGTGCATTCATGCGTGTGTATGTGGGTATATGTATGTGCTGATACATGTTAATACCCCCGATTAAAGGAAATTTAAGTTTACGTATCTTTTCTTCATAAGGTTTCTTAATATAATACGAAATAAGTGTATAAGTTAAACAAATGTGATTTAATACGCTTAAACTGTAGTACCGATATTTTTATCGAAACTAGTGGGTTTGGAATTTTTTTTAAGTTAGCATCTAGGTGTCTATTAACCGCTATGTGAAATGACAGAATAATTTTTTATTTTTACAATGATGCCTGTTTTTTTAATGAACTTGTTATAAAAGAAGCATAACATAACATAAAGAAATTGTTATTAAAGTTATTTCATTTCTTTTAATTTCCATTTTGTAGGTTGGAAACTCGTATATTGTCCCACACCACATATGTTTACCTTAGTGTTAGTGTTTGCATGTTCATTTTTTGTTCAAATATACTAGAGAATGAAGTGGTCTTCCGAAGAAGCGAACGCAGTAATTACGCCACAAAGTGCGGCATTTTCGAAATACGCTCAACATCCAGAAATCTTTTCAATTGCAAAAATAAACATAGGAGAGCTGTCAAATTTCGTATAGTACTAAAAAGAAGCTGTATAAGATTTGCCTAAAAGCAATTGAATAATTACTGATATAATATTACGGATATAGCTAGAACCGAAAATCAGTAAAGTTCTGTTCTTGTAAACCGCAACAATGCGTTTTACCAAGATAATTAATGAATAAATGAAATTTTGGGAAATAGTTTGCTTCATATGTTGAGTAATGCCCTAAAATTATAAACTGTCGATCTTGCCCATCGAGACAATGTGATTGGCCATTTTCCTAACAAAATTGGTAAATAAATAAAGCTTTTTGTTATCTTTAGGTTCAAATGGTGACCAATACCATAAAATCACAATAGTTCTTGTCCATAAAGCCGTTGTATTTGACTGTATTTCCAAGAAAATTGAAAAATGATGACAAACCAAAGATTTTTACGTTTACCACTTGTTCATTTTTGTAATACGTTTGTGCATGTATAATTGAAATATTTGTGCATATATCGCCCCAAGTGATAAACAAGATCACAAAACTACAAAAAGTAGTTCCGTCCAATCGAGGAAATGTGTTTTGGCCGATACTCCAAACAAAATTGGAGTATAAATAAAGAATTTAGGGCTCTTTTCAATGCACCTTAAAGACCTTAAAGCATAATGGTTTGATCTGGTCGTTCTAAGCAATGCGTTCGGTGGGTTCACTAATGAGCGTGGTGTATAAATATTTTATAGACATTTTTGCCACCAAGTAATAAATCGTTGCCCTAAAACCGTTGTAACTAGTTTTTGTGCATGAGTTTTATCGATGTGCTAAGGAAATTAAAAACAAGCTTTTGGGGATTTTTAGTTCCGAATCATCATCGCCGTAAAACCATAACATACATTTTTTACCTATTTCTGAAATGTATTTGATCCCTTCGTGAACGACACTAGTGTATAAATGAAGTTTTTGTCGTATTTCGCCCCAAATAATAACCAACATTTTACAGCCATAAAATATCGTTCTAAGCTAAGGTGTTGGACTTCTTGGCCGCAACTCATGACTAAAGCCTTGAAACCATAAAAGTCGTTCTTTACCATCGAATCAATGTGTTTGGGTGTTTTATTTGAGTTTGACGAAATCGATGAATACACACAATAATTTAAAATTGTAATAGCTGTACAGCAACTGTGTAATAAGCTGTTTTTATTTTACAGGAAACGAAACTCATAAGCAGGCGTTCTAAAGATAACAAAAAAAAAAATGCTTACAAACAGCGTATCTGTTTTCAACCGCTTCAGACATTCAGCCAATTTTTTACTAAGGGTGAACCATCATCACATTGTTTAAAAAAAAATTGAACCTAAAGGGTACATTGTTTTGCTGCTAATAGTGATCGTAATAAACACAACTTAGGATTATAGTATTTAAAATGGCCAATTTAACATGGTATAAATTTATTTGAACCATAATCATTATTTCATAACATAATATGTGATATTCTAACGAACAATGGTTACATCTCGTAGGGCATATAACACAGGAAGAAAATACTTAAAAGCAACAAAATGAAACATGAGTGTATTATATTTCTGAAGTGTATGACTTGCAATTTAATGTTGCCCATATCCGGAGGCGCAAACGTAACCCCGCTATACCGAAATCTCAACTCTTGTATTCGTAGAAGATTACCCACGGCATCAGACGTACGCGATACAAGCGCCAGCGATATATAGCGGAATTAAAAGATCGATTTGGGGGTACTGAAGATTCGTTGACACCTCCAGCTTTGTCTTTAAGATAGTGGAAGGGCCCCAATGTCGAAATTTATCGCCTCCGAAAGCTAACGGTGATAGCGACATTAGTGTGTGTCATTTCGGGGGCTATATATCATATATATATATATATATATATATATATATATATATATATATATATATATATATATATATATTTTCTATTTAGATTTCCACAAGTATTAATGTTTAAATAAGACATTTTTCTTTTGAAACTTGTGTAAATAAACGTACAAATTGATTCAACGTTTCGGGAACGTCCTTTGTTCCCTTTGTCAAGAATTTATTTTGACAATTACAGAAATTGAAATAAGGTAACTATTTTGAACAAGTACAGATTATGAAACAAGGTAACTAATTTAAATTTAATCTGGACGGGTGTGTTTGACTTCGGGTAGTGGGTCTAGTACATGATGTAGAAGGTGCAGAAGTGGGGACGTCAGGAATAGTTGCAGCATAAGTGTTTGAAATTTCTGGAAGATTTGGAGTTGGTTGAAATTTCGAATCAACTTGTTTAATGATATTCTTCCAGAATGCCACGCGCGCACGCGCGCACGCGCGCAAGCGCGTACGCACGCATGATTAAAATAATTTTACAATCGTATACCCAATTTGTTTTTCAAAGCACTCATCGATAAATACAAAATTGCCAATATTTCATTGAAATTAAATATGTATGAAGCTTATTGAATATTATACCATTGGATTGCAATTTTTTTCTACTTTTAAACATGGCATAAAACATATATGGCGTACGTAACAAAAAAGAAAGTTGGCAATTGTTTAGCAGGCCTAGAACAATGCTTTTTATAAAATGATATAAAGACTATTGAACAGTACGCATACACCAAATTTCAAATCGTTACCTTTATAAATAAAAAAGTTATTAGCATTAATGAAAAATCCCAATTTTTATATTATTATGAATATCTCAGCAAGCTTTAATTTTTTTGAAATGTATTGCCGGTTTTTTCTGTGTATAAATGTAAAAAACTTGTTTCCAATTTAACGATTCCTGTATATTCTAGTTTCTATGATTCCAATGGTGAGCATTCAACTTTTCCCACCGATATATATATATATATATATATATATATATATATATATATATATATATATATATATATATACTGTACATACTCCTACCACGTATGAAGGGAACATAAAATGAGCATTTAAAAATGTCTGCTCCCCTTGCTTAATAATCCACAGGGTCGTAGAATTTGAAATTATACAATTTTTTATATGCATTTTAAATAATATCAGAATAGAATACTAACAGATGGCATACACGTATAATAAATTTCAATTGAATTGTGTAAAGCAAGTAAGAATGTAACAATCTTATCAGTGGTCACTTGCACGCTGTTATTGGTACGATATGTACAGTATTACAATCACCTTTAGTGGATTCATTATCAAGTCAGCAATCAGTTTGAGTTTCCTTTAGTAATTAGAAAATTAGTATATGAATTAGAATACTAAACAGATTTTAAAAATCTTAGCATTTTTAGTATTGGATTTAATATTGCAAGTTTGTCACAATCAGCCACCTAATAACTCAGGTAAAATTATTTCTAACCTTTCCATTAAAAGAAATGTATTTTGCTTCATATTTTCTAATCAATGCCATTAATAATTCTAGGCCGTTATGGCTTTCCCACATTACTTTTAAATATCGACGCAAAAGTCGTAAAAGAAGGATTTCGAATTTTAACATCACACTGCCATCCAGGAAATCATTCACAAGCATGCGATTCGTGAATCTCGCTCACAGTACAGATTCTCAGTAAATGTGTGAATTGGGGGGGGATTTTAGGTATAGGAAAACCTAATAGAGTTTAAAAGATAATTAAATTCTCCATTAATGCAAAGAAAAATATACAGGGTGTTCCATTTGAACTAAGCAAGTTAATTATATTTAAATAAGAATGAAAAGGATTAACAGTTTTAAGACTGAATAGATATCCTCCAACCAGTCATATGGGATTTGATAGCTCATTATATTGACTATTCATAGTGACCAATAGCTATTTTATCTTTATACTATAGTACGGGGTATCAATTGATAAAATTTACCTTACAATTTTGAAAGACCTCAAATATTTCGATAAGGGTAAGGTTTACGTATATACGTATTACGCACAACAGCAACTTAGGTTTATTTTACTCATATAATTCGAATATACAAAAATATATAGGGCGTTCCATTAAAAAAACAACCTTGATGCGCCACTATTTTTTGGTACACCCTGTATAAATGAAAATAATTTGTGTTCTCGTCCATTGCCACTATCTGTATGTTATCCCATTGGATGCGGTGGTCTTCGTTCCAGACATGCTCTCTCCTATGTATGCTCTGCCGCATTCGGATGGTAGGTTGTATACACAATTCTTGGAATTCTGATCTTCATCGTATGGTTTGGTTTTGGTTAGTAGTTCTCTGAGCGTTCTGGTCGATTTGAAGGCAGTGCGTATCTTGTATTTGCTTCCTATCCTTCGTATTTTGTCTGAGGTACCTTGTATATATGGTATTATCGCTGTATATTTAGGTAGAGAGAACACATTTAAAGGAAAACCATGTTGATGATATTTGAATTAAACCGATGTTAGGGCGCCATCTTCCAAGAGCTTCAGAACATAACATAAAATCAGCTCTAGAATCTGCAGTTTTCTTTTGTGAAAAGAGTTTGTGGACACCCTGTATATACAGGTTGTCCGGTAAATACGGGATCAACGCTTACCGGGAAACACCTTAGCTAAAATTAAGGTGAATTTGCCTATATTAAAAGTTGATAATAACGGAGATACAGGGTGTTAATGTTGGATTTTTTTCTTTTTTTAACTTTTGACACGTATTGGGAAATGTCATCAAATTTGGCATTCGGGGTTTTTTCGGATGAAGAATTTAAATTGGTTAACCATTGTTTCATATTTTGAAGAGGGCGCCACCTGCAGGCTTCAGCGTCAGTGTTTTGTATTCCAAGTTTTTTGTTCGACCGTGTATACAAACTTTGACCCAAGGAATTAATTCTTTTGTGTTTTCTACATAAAAAAGGTGTACTTTATAAAAGGCCCTCTGGGTAGCCGTTTTCTAGTCAAATAGTTCTGAAGTTTTAGCTGCAAAAGCTTCAGTATAAGTAAAATAATAATTAAATCATTAACTTTGTTTCAGTAAATTAATTATTAATAAATCTATAGCTAAATATCTGTAATGCAACAAATTTGAACATTGGAGATAAGTTTAAATAATCAGTACAAGTAATTACTCAATTCAACAAATGTGAGAATGTACGCCCGTAATAAATGGTATTCAAATCTGTAATAAAATACTTCTGCAACGTAAGGTTTAAACCTATTTTGATAAAAAACTTGGAAAACAAAACACTCACGCTAAATCCTGCAGGTGGCACCCTCTTCAAAATACGAAATAATGGTTAACAAATTTAGATCCCTCATCCCAAAAAACCCCAGAATGCCAAATTTGATGACATTTGTAAATACCTGTCAAAAGTTAGATAAAAAAAAAGAAAAAAATCCAACTTTAACACCCTGTATATCTGTTATTATCAACCTTTGATATAGGCAAGTTGACCCATATCGGCCCAATTTTAGCTAAGGAGTTTCACATTAAGCGTTGATCCAGTATTTTCTGGACACCCTATATATATATATATATATATATATATATATATATATATATATATATATATATATATATAATTTTACACCAAATAATCTACCATGTGTTAACACCACTTTTAAAATGCTCCTGCAGGTGGACAGAAGATATGAAAGCTCATATTCGTGAAGCATTTGGGACAGTTCAAGTCAAACTACTCGATATGGTCGACCTACCATTCGAACGACGATTGAGAACGTGTATCGACTAGAATGATGGCCTATCGAACATCATCTGTTATAAAAATTTGCTGTAATGTATCCCTTAATCTCATAACGTGCTCATTTTCTAACAATGGTGTGGTTATGCTGGATAAAACATTAGCTGTAGTACTGGCCTACTTGATACCAAAATTATTACAACTCTGACCCCGGCCTTCAGACGCGTATTATTAAAACCTAGAGAAATATCCTCTTATGGAAAATGCAATGGGATAGTGAAAAAATAAATACGGTGTTGTACTTGAAAAAATGAAATAATTAAACTTTTTGTCTTTTAGTTCACGCTGTATATTGTGTGTATATTGGAAAAAAAAATTGTGTATTATCTAAAACTAGGAATTATTGTGAAACTTTCCGTAGCGAGCTTTTTTTAGAAATATCTATGGCTTTCTACACAGTGATTTCTCGAATGTGAGCTATTTTCCTAATAAAAACGTGAATAACTCTGGAATAGAAGGAGATAGATCCATAATGACTCATGCAAACTCACATTATTTTTGCACAAGGGAACTAAAAAAATAAAAATGTACCGGATATTCCATTTAAAAAAAACATGTTTGGTGCAGCAATCTTAGTAGGACACCCTGTATATATTGAAAACATTTTTCAATTGTGCACCGAAAGCATATCTACGAGATGGCGAAAAGCGCAAATCAATATATTGAATAGTCAACAAGCTATGTACCGATTACAGAAAACTTGGTCACCTTGTAGGTATATATTACACTGACAACATAAAGTCCAATTAAATTTTCTAAAAAAGGCAATATATCTAATACTTTTTATGTTTGTCTTCAAGTACACAACAGAAATAAAAGATCATCCAATTTGTTTCCGAAAAGATTTCGCAAATTGCTATTTACTATATTATTTCAGATCAGTATCTAGACAGAAATCTGGAAAAAAGATTTTGTTAAAAAATCTTTGTAAAGTAAGAAATTCAGATAACGTTCTGTAAATCCATTTATCAAATTTAAACTTCACAGTTCATTTGAACAAGACTTTGACTGATAAAAAGAAAAGAACATTAATGAATTTGATATCGCTAACTGAAGTAAATAATTCAATGCATTAAAAAGATTTTTACATATTATTTAAGTTTGAGACAGAAGCCGCAAGTATATAAAATAAAATTATGCCCAGTAAAATATAAACCGTTTTAATTATAGACAAAATTCATTACTCGGCTCTGTGCGTTTTGTTGTCCTATTACTTTTGGTCATATACTTTTAACTGCGTATGTGATACTATGATTATCAGTTGTTAGCAAGTTAATTTAGACTATAACGTACTCATGTTTCCGCAATAGCAGGCTTTGTATTAAAAAAATGCTTATCATGCGTTTCTTTATGGTTATTGTGCGTATGTAAACGGTTATGTAACATTGTAAAGGTTTCATTTCACCGTTTGGTGGATAAGATAATTCTGATTGAATGTAACAAGCTTTTCTGTACCCTTCATTTTGGAGGGACCAGGCACAGATGTTTTCCCGTCTTAGGGTAATCGTAATGCGATATACCTACAGTAAAGTTTTCATTCATGCCAATCATTGCATATTGTTTTGTATTTTAGATAAATTTGTGGATTCCATTGGTACATCAATAAAAACAATCTCTACGAGTGAAAATGTTAATAACATTGTTGTTAACTATAAAAAAAACAAAGAAATTTACGAAAAATCCAGTATTTACGGTTCAATAGATGCCAAAGGTTTAGCGATTTTTGTATCGTAGGAAATGAAGATTTCTTGTTCTCTTTCGATTATTTAACATTCGTTTTCCATTTTTCTTATTAATAACAATAATACAGTGGCAGGAAAATTGTAACGCGTAAATATTTCTGCAGTGGTTGATTTATAATCTCAATAACGAGCAGCACCGACCATTGTAAAAGCGAACCCTATAAATTGTTTTATGATTCTGCCATTCCCTCAATTATTTCTTATGATTTCGATCTCATCCTTAGCACATGTTAATTTTTGGGGAAATTTCAGGATACTTGTTTGATGTTATTCAGATTCACTTGCTTGCGGTGTTTTATGCTGTGCTTACCTATCCGATTGAACTACTCTTTGACATTTGATATTAAAATAAGTGTTCTAATGATTATTAGTATTTATAGTGCCCCTAGTTTTAGTTAGTGTAGTGTTAGTGTACCCTTGAAGTGCTTTTTGGTGTATAGTCAACAAATTATTTTTATTTACTGGTAAGTAAGTAAGTAATATGTAAACAAGTAGTTTAATTATATATTTTCCCTTTTCAAGAAAATAGGTATGGCCAAGTCTAATAGGAAAATAATTAGGAGGGTGACACACAGGAAACGCATGAAAGGAAATGTTGCAAGTTTAAGTAATTAAAGATAACAGCAAGTGAGATTAGATTCTCTTATAATCCTAAAAGCCCTCCTAATTCGACTTCTGACAATACTTCGACATAAACTCCTGGAAGTCTTCCTGACAAAACTTCTACACACTCAGAGAGTGTACGTTTTCCTCTTTCTCGTCATGAACATATTCATAACGACAATGAAACATTGACTACGTCTAAAAGAGGTATGTTTAGGATAAGAAATGTCATCAAAGGAATGTATTAAAATTGACTTTCACATATTACATTTGAAGGAAACAAAATTATTAACATTCTTTATTTGTTAAAACAACTGATAGAAATATGCAATCACAGCAAACTAGATGAATGCACTTTCGATAATATTGTTTTAATTAAAGAAGTTAGGAGTAAGTTGATTAAAAAAAAAAATTTTTAATGTTCAATGTGCAGTAGAATATTTTCTTACAATTCGACTGACCACTTACCAGAGATTAACACAAATGAAGCATCTGTTTCTGCGATATTAGGAATTGGAGGTGGATATTATAATTTAGAAGAGTTTATGGCATGTACAAATATTCCATGACATCCAAAATTTATCAAACATATCACCAACTTATTCGTAATCGTTGTCAAAATACTACAATCGATGCAATAAAAATAGCTGCTCAAGAAGAAGCTGATCATGCAAGAGAAATGTAGTCTATTGGTGAAAATGGATATCCTCTTGTTCCTGTGGTGGTTGATGGCTGCTGGTCTAAGAGGTCGTATGGTACTAACTATAACGCTCTTTCTGGAGCTGCAATCATAGTTGGGCAACACACACGAAAAATATTATTTGTAGGTGTTTGAAACAAATATTGTGTTGTTTATTCACGCATTAAAAGGGAACAAGTAGAGCCACACACGTATTCAAAAAATCATGAGGTGAGTTCCACAACTATGGTATGTACCATGTTCTCGCACAACATCAAAATTGTGCCAGTCATTTTTGTCAACGTTCCGTAGAAATAAACTGGATTAGTAAAATATCTGAGGCATTCTCAGAAAGGATAACTTTTGTTACTAGATACACTGCCAGTCACTCCAGGAGTTTGCTAATGAATATAAACAGCAACATAGTTGAGCAGTATCATTCAATATTTGCAAAATTTGTCGGTGGAAAACTCATAAATTATGCTTTAGGAACCTCCTACCAAGCAAGATGTGCGGCAGCGGTAGTCTCGCATAACACAAAAATGGCACATAGTACATACAGAAAAAATGTACATGGTATTATAAAAACATTGAAACCAAGCGTGTCACGTGTTTGAGTCGTAAGCGGAGGAAAAGGATAGGGTTATTTACTCATCTACAGGTAAAGTAAGCAAACCGTTCTAGCGGTTCGGGCGGGGTTTAGAGAAAATCGGTGTTATTGCCAGGCGACAAACACCGCTCCTCTTTTCGACAAAAACACCACTATCCCGACTCTTTGATAGTGATGGTAAATGAGACGAGTAGGGAAAACAGGAAAGGATCACACCGAAAGAAGAGAAATAAGAGACTGCTGTAGTGTAAACAACAAAATATAATGATCGAACCAGAAAACAAAAATACTTGCGAGTGTGGACCTACTTAGTCCACCCAAAAAGGTCTATAAAACAAAGGAAAGGTATCTTTATACTACAATATTCCCCAAACAAAATATTCGGTAAAACTTAGTAATGAAAATCTAACTGTAACCCCACGGTTATTACCCAAACAACAAAAAAATTAATTGAAAACGTTCGCAAGTTGAGCAAGTTCGTTAACTTTGAACCCGAGCAGTAGTTAACATTTAATAGAAACCTAAAAGTTAAGTGTTTTCCTTTTTACAATGAAAAACCTTTCTTTTTTGTTGAATTAAAAGAAAAACATACAAGTAACGCTAGCAAAGCGTTTCAAAATACCTCAACTTAAATAAATCTACTTGCTGTAGTTGTACAACACAAAAACGTAAATTAAAGTACAAATGGCCTTTCGGCCAATTTGCCTCTTTTATTTATTTAATAGCAAAGTAAAACTACAGGCAAAGAAGGCTGACAGTGGTAACTGAACGTTCGATCCAAAGGTTAAATATAAACAGTAAAATGTTTAGTTTAAAGTAAAAAAAACTTTACTGAATTCGTTCCACTACTTCAGGTATCACACCCAGTATGTATTAAACAAAGTTACAGATAGGGCACAAACAAGTAATACCAAAAATTTACAGGTATATAACCTGTGAGCTAGGTGGTAGTCTATATTAAACCAAAATCATAAATAAACAAAAATACAGGAGCTATTATGACGTAATTTCTATTGCGCAACTCCATAGAGAAAAAAAAACTGAAATGGTAGCTAACTGTGAATGGTGCGGGTGTGGTTCTGATTTATCAAAAATTTAAAGTTAGCAATGAATATTTTAAATTGAAAAGTTACTAAAAATACTTAAATATGAAATCGGCAAATGTTTTAGCAATTTGTGGATCGTTAACAAGTATCCACCAGTATAATTCTGGCCAATTACGTTGACTTGTAAAATTTCATATAAAGTAAGTATGATAATATTGTAATTCTAGTAATTAAGTCGATATCATTATTTTATAGTGAGTAGAACGTGAAAGAAATCACTGTCGAGTAATTCCAATATAAAGCGACGATAAAGTATGTACTCAAATTCATGTAATAGAACAATAACACTCTGACGTCTGTTCGTATGGGTTAAAGGATTACCCTAATGTAATTACAGCACAGAAGGTGGTGCAGCCGAACCCAAAGAGCAGAAGGAAGATATCGGTTGAGTGTCCACAAAAGAACATGTAGCGAATAGAACGTGCAGATGTTTTACAGCAATTGTCGAAGTTAAATTCCAATCTTTAACTTCCAGATATTTAGAGATAACTAGTAATTACTAAACCATTAGTTTATATACCCCTTTGATTGTAGATGGGGTAGATGGTATGGACTGTTTTCCGTAGTCGATCGAAAGGATCATATTAATAGCAGGCTGTTTATGTTTTAATTTTGCAACTTTGACAAAATTGTTCACAACATCTTTAACAATTTTTAACAAACATTACTACTGACGAAGATAACTGTAAGGGTTATCGAAACGTTTAGATTGTATAATTTAAAGTACAGCATCAAAAACCCAAAAAGATAAGTATTTTATGATCAGTAGTTTGTTTAGAGATGGTATGCCTTCAAACGCTAACAAAGAAAAGTTATGTTTTACCATTAAGAAAGAAAAATCTGTCATCTCACCCAAATTTTAGCAACTAAAATATTTCTTTAAAACCGCTGTTAAATGCGAACAACAAAGCTGGTACAGAAAATCTAGAGAGAACCAAATCTGCTTTGCCGTAGGTATTTCTCCCAGATTATATCCGAATAATCGTTATAAGAAATCTTCCAGAGGAAATGTTGAAATTTTGCTAGCGTTGCTAAGATGGCGATCGGCAGAAGGAAGAGAAAAACGTGAACAATAGTTTTTGGCCAAAAATTGTTATATAGGTCGCTTTTGTATCGATAAAAATTTCAATAAAGAAAATTACAAGTTAGAGTATTCTTTATACCTCCATCAGGCGAGAATTTCATACATTAACAATTACATGCTATTAAATAAGTAAATGCAAAGTTACATTATGCCATTGGAATATAGAGGGCGTACATGTGTACTTTTCGTACAATAACATTTATGTTTGCGAATGTAGCACGTTACAAGCGAAAAAAAAGAGTATGTCGTCAGCGACAATTAAGAAAACATTGTCGTCTAATTTTCAAAAGACAGGTTCCAGCTAGCGGAGCTGATGGCTCTTATGGCGAAAATTCACAACAAGCTGATATGCCACAGAGGACATATACATGGAAGAGGAAAGGGAATGTTTAACAAAATTAAAGGAAACTGAGGCTGAAATACATGACCTGGAAAGAAAAACCGTAAACCAATTCCAAGATGGAGAGTGGATGGAACAACGGCAGCAATTGATAATTGCTTCAAATTTTGCTAAGGCTAAGGCGAACAACAAACACTGCAGGAACTGTTTAATCAATACCATATAGATCCTATGTGTTATACAAAGTTCCATCGTTGAACTTCATGGAAACTAAAATTAACCAAGAGATTGTCGCCAGTGGCCTTTTTATTCACAATTATTCTATCTAGGGGCTTCACCAGATGGAATAATAGAAGAAAACAATTCTCTGGTGGTAATTACACGTCCACATACAAATTATTCACCTGACGAAGCTATTGAAAAAAAGTTATAACTTTTTGGAAACAAAAAGATGGCTTTTTAAAATTAATAAAAGCCATGACTGGTATTATCCAATTCAAGGGCAATTTGAAATAGGAAACAAAGAAATATGTCTGTTATGTGTATGGACAGGAAAAAATAAATTGAAAGTTGAGAAAATAAAATGGGATCGAGAATTATGGAAACCAAGTTGGAGAATTTTTATAAGAAATGTTTACTCCCAGAAATAATTGATCCCCGGGGCTTCTAGAAATATGCCCCTCAGAGATGTGAAATTAAGAGCCTAGTAGAATAGGGTAGTCAAAAGTCCCGTTGATTCTTCAACCGCCATAATAGTACTACCTTTTAGAGTAAAATGAAAAACTTTTTTAGCGAAAAAGAATTTATTATTAGGGAATTAGGAAATAAGTAACTAAATTTAGTTGCTTTAATGTTAGAGCAAGTAAACACATTATCAAATATTTGAGTTAAGTGAATAGAACAACCGTCTATTTACTCCCGCAAGTAGCTACATCCACCACTGAACTATTCAGTCGGAAACGATGCTTGGCTGGTGTTGACAAGGATTTTAGCAAGGTGTTTAGGCAAGCGTTTAGTGAGTTGAACAGCTGTTTTAATAAGTTTAAAAAAATTAGCATTCAGCAGCACAGTTAATGATCTTTCAAAATTAAATACGATAAAATCTCAAGAAAAAGGTAATCTGTGCTAACCTTCTTCAAACTTCAACAGTTAAATGAGGTTTCACAAAATCAATCGATATCGTCTGTGAGGCACCTTCAACCTCACCTGGTTTGCAGATTCAAATAATACAACTTTGACTAATTCACCACAGTCTGAATATATTATAATTTTAATTACATATTTACCTTTGAACTTATTCGTTCATAACAAAAACTTATAACAATTTAATATTAGTCAAGTTGCTTTAGTATGTGTGAATCCTTGCGATATTGCAGGCTCATATTCCATTAAAATAAGTAATTTGATTGTAATCTCACTATATTTAGAATTTACATCAGTTCTACATACATAAAGACAGAATTTGCATCGATTGGGGCTTGAACCTTGATGGCGCAGTTGGTTAGCGCAGTACTCTAGCAAAGTACAGGTCGTAGGTTCGAATCCTACTTGAGCTAAACTTTTTATTTATGTATTTAATAAAATTAATAAGAATTTTAAATAATAACTACTTTTTATTTTCCCTGGGCCTTGTATTATTGGAGCAAAAACCAAAAAGGTATTGTATATGGGCGTAAAAAATAAATATTGCTTAGTTTGTGCCAGAGCAAAATTAACAGAAACACCAACTCATGTTTGTTTTACGAACTGGACCGGCAGTTGAACAGCTATGGAGGCATCAATAATTACTGAAGGTTTTCGACAATCTATGCAGATGCATGGATTAATTTACGGTACGGTTGTAGGTGATGGTGATAGCAGTGTTCACAGAAAGTTAGTAGAAACGCACCATACGGACCTACATGTGTGATCGAAAAGGTAGAATGTAGAAACCATCTCCTAAGAAATTACACCAAAAAATTTTTCCGACCATTCAAAGAACACTAGCTTCCCTATCACTCTTCGAAAACAAGTCACCTCAAGTGATTCATTACGCAGGTTCAGATGTGCTGTCACAAAAGCTATTTCCTTTAGGTAAAATGAGAACAAACCTTTTGCAGAAATACAAATTCTACTTAGGAAATGTGTCATAAGTGGTCCCAATCATATCTTTGGGGAGCACTTTCAATGTGATAAGTATATCTGTAAAGAGGACGGAAATTTTGTCTATATATATAATTATATTTAGAATTTACATCAGTTCTACATACATAAAGACAAAATTTGCATCGATTGGGGCTTGAACCTAGGTGGCGCAGTTGGTTAGCGCGGTACTCTAGCAAAGTACAGGTCGTAGGTTCAAATCCTACTCGAGGTAAACTTTTTATTTGTATATTTAATAAAATTAATAATAATTTTTTATAATGAATCTGGTTCCTGACTTAAAACTAAGCAGATTACATGAGCAATAATGAACATTAATAGAAGATTGGCCCAAAATGTGAGCAGTTTGCTATATGATCTCGACACCAATGCTGCTGAAACTTTTAATTCCGTAGTAGCTAAATTTGTAGGAGGAAAGAGAGTAAACTTTGCATTGAAAGGTTCATATAAATGTTGATGCAAGTCCGCTGTTATATCGTTTAACACAAAAGGTGACTTTCTGTATGGCATGCGGGCAAAAATTTTTGGGGACGACTATAAACCACTGTACTTGCAAAAATTCCGAGCGGAAAAAATTAAAGCGCCACAGATTACCACCAAACGTAAGATTCTGGATGTATTATTAAACAATCATAATACAATGTTATTTATACAGGTCGTGTTCCAAAACGAAAGTTATTAATAAAATATCGGACTTATACCTGGAGTTATTGAAAAAGTAAACCAACTAATGTAGGAACTGAAAAGCGTTGATCGAGCTGTGATATGTAAAGAAACGGCGTTACAAGGTAAATTGTGCGCAATGGAAAATGGAGCGGAAAAAACGTTTAACTATTTGGAAAAATAATATGTAAAATGAAAAAAAGCACCTCCACGGTTAAAACCGTCGCTGCTCTGCTGTATTCTAGTTTTAGGGGCACATATGCTACATAATTTGGTCTAATCCACGAAATGACTGCCATTTCTTTATTTGAAGACCAACATCAAAAAAAAGTTCAACGCAGTGGGTTAATTATTGCTATGCACAAAATGAAAAATAGATTATTGCGTGAAAGAAGGGCAAAAATAGTGCTTTAAAAAAACTCATAACTATTATTACCAAGTTCAGGGATTGCTTCACATTACCAAAAGGAAACGTTGAAGAAATCGAAATATAGCTAATAGATGTACGTAGGAGAGAAAACATAATATTTACATATATTTTTACTTGCAGAAATGATTCTTTTTGGATGGTAGAAAAATTAATTTTTTTATAATTCTTTATACCCAGAATTGGTTGACCCACGGAGTCTTAGCTTTATTTTATATCAATATTTATTATTTGTGATATTAATTCTTTTTTTGTTCAGAATAAAAATAATTATAAAATAATAATTTTATTTATGTATTTAAAAAAAACATACCTACCTAACGCAATTCCGTAAACAATACATACGAGTGATAAACAATAATACAATTTATATTTATATAACATTCACACAACTTTGTGTTACAAAGTATGAAGTAAATCATAATTGCACCAAACCCTATGATAATTACCTTCAGATTAAAAATGAATAACAACAATGGGTTTTGGATGCAATTATTAGAAATGAATTAGTCATACAGTAAGCAGGTAGCGTTGTCGGTGCTCAGGTAGTAATAATTTCGCCTTAGGGTTTGGTGTTATGTAAGTTGCCTAACTTTACATTTGCCGATTGAAATTTTTTTCAAAATGTAAAATACTTTTTTGTGTATTTACTGAATTACTATAATAGTTGAAAAAAATATCTTTACGCACAGCGGTACAATTTTATTAAAGAAACATACACTACGTTTCAAATGAAATGCACCACTCAGAAATAGTAATGCTATGATCTTGAAAGTATGGTAAAATAATTCTTTATTAACATGTATAAGATGATGAAATTTTGAAGTCAAAATATTAACAGTTAACAAGAAAATGTTAATAGTGTGTAACATCGCCACGCACAGCAATGTAGGCGTTCACTCTCCGAGGCATGCTATCTATGAGATAGTCTATATCCTTTTGAGGCGTTTCATTCCAGGCTACCTAGAGATGGTGTCGCAATTAATCCAAGTTGTTTGGGGGCCTTGGTAGTTGCCTTAGTCTTCGACCCATCCTGTTCCATACATGTTCAATAGGCGAAAGATCTGGGGATCTCGCAGGCCACGGCAATACTGGTAGCTACAATTGATCCAGAAACCTTCTTGTAAAATGTACGGTATGTGGTCTAGCATTATCTTGTTACAAAATACCATTTGGCAACGTCTGCATTAACGGTACTACCGCTGGCTTCAAAACATTATCAATGTAACGCTGAGAACTTAATGTGCCTAGAATGAACACAAGAGGAGATCTTACAACAACACGTATGGCGCCCCAAACCATGACTCGAGGTATTAAGCCTGTGGGTCGTCTTTCAACAAACTCTAAATTTCGACGTTCTCCTCGAAACCTTCTGACCTTCTGACGACCATTGTTTCGCCACAAACAAAAACGCGATTCGTCGCTGAAGACGATGTTATTCCATTGAAGGCCCCAGTCCCGCCGCTCTTGACACCATGCCAATCTAGCAGTCTTATGCTCTTGAATTAACTGGGTTCGTCGGTACGGACGATACGAATGTAAGCCAAAAGACTTAATTCTCCTGTAGATTGTTGACATTGATAGGTGACGACCAATAGGTCTTGTCCAGTTCACCGCAACAGACGCTGTTGACTGAAACCGATCTCTTGTGGCCATCCGCCTAAGAAGTCCTTCTTCACGATTATTGGCGCTGCGTGGTGGTCTTCCACTAGGACAAGGTCGTTGAATGCCTTCTTCAGACCAAGAAGACCAAGTGCGGGCCACCGTGGTGTGGTCTCGATTAAGTCTTCTGCCGATTTCTCAAAATGACAAACCTGCTTCTTTCATGCCGATAATTCTACCCCTGTCAAAATTTGTTGTCTTACTGGAGGCATCTTTTCAGAATAAATGTGTCAGCTAAACAACAAAAATTTGACACTAAGTGACTAGATTTCTTAAAATGTATAAATAAGAATTGTTGATAATTAATGTTAACAGTGGTGCAAAGTACATAACGACTTGTTCTTTTTCATTGAATGTACCATCGTTTTCTATATGATACTGAAACATTATATTGCCAAAATTTCAAAATCATAGCATTATTATTTATAAGTGGTGAATTTCATTTGAAACGTAGTGTATAACCGCAAAAATTTTGTTCATATCGCGTTTAACAACTGAGATAAACATCTTTTAAGTAAGTTTTACTAATAGTAGTAATTATTTTCAAAATTAAGATGAGTATCAAGAAAATCTTTACTCACGGTTAATATGTTACATTTGACAAACAGTATCCAGTATTGAGAATTTCTTTAAACTTTAATGTAACTGTCTGAACCTAACAGAAAGTTTGACAGTTTTACGGATCTTTATACGCGCACTCCATATACCCCTTAAGCTACTGTACACGTCTAAATCCCGTTTTACAGCAAGTGATTACATTTCACTCGCGAAAATGGGATTCCTCAAAATTAATTTCTTAAACAGTAAATTTTTATTTTATTTTTTATAAACAATTAAATTAAATTGCGTATAATAATTGTTCTTCCATAGTTAAAAACACAATTATAACGTAAATAGATATAAAAACAGCACAAATAAACACTTCAGTTGTTGCTTCAATCCCGGCTTATTCGTTAAATGTATGCAAGCTTAAAGTTAATGCAAGAAGTAAGCTTATTATAATTGTGTAATAACATACGACTCAGATTATATATTCATTACGTAAATTTAACACCCACTATGATATGAATCTATTAATCTCTAATGGTATTCTAGTAAAATGAAAACAAACTGTTGAGTCTATTTATGTACATGATAATTGAAGGGGTTTTTCCAAAAACAGCTAATGTCAAAATTTTTAAATTTTCAGGAAATTAAAAAAATCTCATCAAACCTATATAGCTAATTTTATGTTTTTCTTTATCCTCCGTAAGTAAATATACATGTATTTTACAGATTACAGGATATATTTGAATTTTATGCGAGCACCAGATTTTTCGTAAATTAAGAAAAAAATCTGACATTGGCTGTTTTTCCTAGAAATTTAAAATAAGGTGTACTGGAAGCTTACCAAACATTTTATTGAAACCCAGAAATACATTCGAAACTCGCCAAAAGTTAAAATTATTTCATTTAATATTAATCATACCCGTCATTGTTATCATCCTCGTCGATGTCGATAATAGTAGCAGACTCGGAAAAATCAAATTTTTTATAAAATGTGACAATAGCTGGGTTTTTCAAAAACGTTGAAAGAGCTATTCAATTTTTTATTTTGATATTGTTTATTGGTAGTGGTTCTTTATGCAATGACTTAAGCTCAACGTATTTATGCAAAACTTTTTAATTTCGAACAGCACATTGTGTCCATCGTCCTGAGTAAGTATTTTTAACATATTTAACATATTCAGAATCGCCTAGAAGGCCTAACGTTGGTCGCGGGAATTTACGAAAGTACGACCAGCATGAGTTTTGGATGTTGAAGACATGTCTTGCGTCATATTAACTATATCAAAAGGATATGGTTTTACTCTTGCTTCGTTTAATAAAGCATCCCAATCCTCGGGAACTTCCGGGATATTTATTCTTTTCCTTTTTTCAATCAGAGCGAGATCTTGATCATTCGGAAGAAAAGAATGACCTCGTATAGGGAATGCATGGGTTACCTTCTTAAATAATTTCAATACATGTACTAACATATACGGAAAATATACCATATTATGGTTCTTGTCTTGCCCAGAATACCCGTCGCTAAAAATGACTAAATGACTAATGTGTTAAATCTTCATTAGTCATATTCAAGTAGTGTGAAAGCATGGATGTAACATCTTTAGCGCCTTTTTTTGTCACGCCTTCTGTATATACGTACATAGCAGCTGAATAATCTGCCAGGTAATGGATTCCGAACACATAATACCATAGTTGACTTTTGTACAAGACGTCACTAGTGCAAATGTGTGTACGGTAAATTCTGTTGAAAATCAAAATAAATCGTCATGCATCTATTGACCTTTTCCTCCAATTTTTAATGTTTTTTTGCGTAAACCTCACGGCTTTTCGCAAACGACGATCTGTTTTATTAGTAAGTCGTTGTTTTTCGTCAACATCAAGAGCAGAGTATATTTTTAACGGAAATTATCGCATTTAGCGCAAAGTGGCGGTTCTGGGAATACTGAACGAAATATTGAACTCATTTTTGAAAACTTGGTGGTAAATAAGATGCGAGACATTAATTCTAACTTCCTGAATAAATAGTTTATGCATTTTTCTTACATTGAGTTATTCAAGCAAATGTACTTTATCTGGATTATCTCGCCGTGATTGTCTTCCTCTAAAAGACATGATATGCAGCTTTATTAAATTTAAGATTTCATTGGGTATTTTCAATGGTCTATTATAGCATGTTTGCCCCGTGCATTACAAGGAAGTAAACCGTAATCCTTAATCGAGTGTTGAACTCTTCTAAGCCGACCTCTAGAAAAAGGCCCTAAAATGCAGTATGGCATAACGCTTCCTCTGTTCCAGCTATTCTAATTTGGTAGTAAAGAGCGACTGAATGATCAAATGATGGTCCATCGTCGTAATCTTCATTGTTAAGAGCCACTTAAGTCTTCTTTGCTTTACATTTCTAATGAGATCAGACCCGCCAGATAACGATGTTGGTCATTTTTTGAAAAGAGTGAATTGATTTGGCGTTCTCTAAAAACAATCTTCTTATAGCATTTGCATCTGAAATAAAAACTCAGCTCCAAAATACGGAAATTACATTTCTGAAAAGCAAAATATAAAAAATAATAAACATTTTAAATAAGCCGGGCCTCTTTTGGCAGACCAAATTTAAAGGAAAAACAAAGTCAAGGAGATTCGAATCTACACATCGCTAGTAGTAGACATATAAGGCCGATCCTGGACCAGTTCAAGGTCACCCATGTAAATCTTATGGGGATTTATTTCAAGGTCAAGTGAGTTTTCTCGTTATGCCAGAACGCGCTCCACGTCTCAAGCATGCTTGTGGTGGGGATTTAAATTTTGAGTCACTCGCCCTCTGGTGGTGAAATCGGAAGCTTTTGGAGCTCTTTCAAGGTCGAACTTTAAGCGGGAGATTTAAAATGTAGTTGGTCAAGGTCAAAGCTAAAAAGTTGCAAGGTAATCATAAATCAAAAATAGTTTTGAAGGTCAAAGGTTATTGACTTACGGTGGTTTCTTAGAAATATAAAAGATCAAGGTGAAAAGCTAAAAATAGAAGTTGCAAGGTAATCATTCTTAGAAATCTGAAAGTTTTTTGAGGAGGTTAGCAGTTTTGAAAGGATGCATGTTTATAATAAAAAGGCTTCTCCGTGATTGCATGATTCAGTAAACTTTTCATTGCTAGAAATGGTGAAAGTAATAAGATTGATAAGGAGAGAAAGAAAGAAAGAATTATTAAGTATTGATGAGAGAAAGAAAAGGCTCGAGGTGTTAATCAAGGAAATAAAAAAATTGAGGGTAGATTTAGAGCTGTATGAGCTAAAAAAGAAAATGATGCAACTTCGAGTGAATGTGCCATGAAAAGGTGCTTTAGTAAATAAGTAATTACATGTATGTTATATTGCATAAGGAAAAGGCACTTCATTTCACTTTCATTAGTAAAGTCCTAGAAAAATGCGCTCTTAAAAATTTAAATTTTTCGTCTAATTCCGAGAAAAAAAAAATTTTTTTTTCAACGCAGTTGTGTTGTAGAAGTGGTAATCTATCATTTGATGTAATAATTTTTCCAAAATATGAAAAATTACACTTAAATTGCCCAATTCCATTTTGAAACAACAAAAAGCACTTAAAACACACCTTTTTGTACTTACGTAAGCTCAGAAGAAACATATGCATGCCATTTATCCATTTAATGTATCTAAATGCTCTTTAAATTACCAAATTCAATTTTAAAACAACACTTAAAACATGACTTGTAATTTTCGGTGCAGCGTTAATAATCATTGTAGGATAATGAACGCAGTTTTTGCTGTGAAAGCATTTAGCGAACATTCTATTTCTATGTCATCAATTTACATTACAACTTTTAAACAGGATTTGTAAAATATATATGAATGCAATTGTGTCATTTGTGTTGCATAAATACATGCTGTAAAGTTTTCAGATTTACATGCATTTGAGAACTGTTTTAACTTTTATTTAACGCAAGCTTTCTTTTAACTGTATTATATTTTCACACTTTCTTTATATGCTTTATATGCTTTATATATGCTTTATATATGATATTTTGCAATAACCTTCTTAGTGTATTTTTAAGTTATTATTTCCTATAATTACAAAATTAATTGAAATTAACATTTTGTATTCAGCACTTACTCAAGGATTCAATTATTTCCTTAACTTATTATAAGTTAAAATTTGTAACGCAGCATGCAATTAAAATTTGCAAAAGGACTGCTTTACTTTGATGCAGAAATTTATGCATGAGTAAGTCAGACTTCAGATGTTTTAATTTCACTTTTCTAGCGCAACTTGGACTATCACTCAAATTTTTTAGCTGTAGTAAAATTTTTTGGATAATGGGAATAATTCATGAAAAATAATAAAAATATAAAAACAATTTACATTTATTTTGTATAATGAAAAGATACAATAAATTCCACAAAAAACATCACACATCCATCCCTTCCAACGTAAGCAATATATTTTCAGTCTTTAGTATATTTTGCCGCACACACTCTAAATATTGATTAGCCTCCTTCAGTTTTTATCCAGTTTTTCCGCTCGCTCCACCCCCACCACCTCACTATTCAAATAGTCATTGTGAAGCTTTCGCAACCACCGAATACTTGTTTCCCTAAAGGCTTGAAGGGTCGGTGGATCGTGCTCATAATCCTGCTGTGTGAGGTGCCCTTCTATAAGAGTCAAATTTTTCCTCCATATTGCAGGTTTCGCAACGGTGGTGGTTGTGGGGTGTTGCTATAACCGTGGTTGCTGGTGTTATGCTGAAAAATGAATAATTTTATTTGTACTAAAAATTCTCTATGAATTAATGAAAGGAAACTATAATATTAATTAATTAAAATTGTACATACCTCTCGAAATACTTCGAAAATTCATCCTCTACATCACTATCCCTGATGGAGATGATGGGGATGCTCTCTTCGAAGGGTGCTGGTTGCGTCATGTTATTTATGATGGGGATGGTCTCTTTGAAGGGTGCTAGTTGTGCGGTGTTATTTGATGGGCGCACCAAAACATCATGTAAAATACAAGGTTTTGCCTGTCTTTTTAGTGAAAGTTTAGATCGTTTACTGGATGAAGCCATTACTAATGGTGAATAATTAATGAGTATTCAATTAAAACTTTAACGTTATATACACATAGATCTGTTAACGTTAACAAAATTGATAACAAGTGGAAGTGGTTAGTACAATGACCTGAGCAAGCAAAGGTGATGCAGCATGAGTCATGAGAACAGTATTGATGTCAAGGTTAATATATGTTCCCAGTAAACGCTACAAAATGCAATCTATGCACACTGAAGCTCTTGCAACAAGTTATAAGCAGTTTTGACCTTGAATGCTGGGTTTATATTACTATATAAGGAGATAAAGAGCAGTTTTGTACCAGTCAGTATATTGCACTCACGACTAGAATTGCAATTGTATACCTAAAGTACTTCTATAGTTACTTAAATTTTAATTTTTACATATCAAATAAATATAATATTTGTTTCCATTACTATATAATCGTGTGCTTCATATTTTCTTGCAGTGTTGGATACAGTTTTGAAGGTAACTATGAGTAACGGTATACCCAACAGTAGTGATATTGTTAATTTAACAAGAAATATTATTCCATTGTTGAAAACCCAAAATGAATTTGTAAGGCACATCCGTATAATTAACACTAATATTAAGCTATTGCGGGATATAATTCAAAATAAAATTTATTTAGAGACATGCGAAAATTTGCTTAAACTCGAAAGTAATTTATCATTGCTAAAGTGTTATCTTATAAGAGTTAAACAGTTAAAGAGCGCTTCAGAGAAAACAGGTAGTGGAAATGTTACTAAAAAGCGTACACGCAAATTAAGTTGGTACTCTCTAGATTCATGTTTCAATGGTAGGTTACTTACTGGAATTATAGTCAATATAGCAAACATCAAGGACCCTCTTATTTTTTACAAAATGCATACAATAGTTTTGCGCGAAAGGTTAAAGTAATGCTAAGACAAACGATGCTAAAGGTCAATGTCATTTTAGTCTGCAATTTCATGCAACCTCAAAATCATGTTATTGAGTTGAAGACATTTGCCATAAAAATTATGTCATCGATATTACCACCAATTTGCGTGAGTGGTATAACAATAACGTTTATTACAAATTACAAAAAAGTTAGAGGAGTTTTCCGAAAGGGATTCTGGTTGGGCATTACATGAAGTTTTACATTTAAAGGTGAATATTAATAGCTATACTCCATTTAGAGGTGGCCTTTCGACTTACGTTAAAGTTCCTTACTTCATAGCAGTAAAGCATGCGGTAGTGAATGTTAAGAACGATGACGAGTACTGCTTCCTGTGGGCCGTTGTTTCGGCATTATACCCAGTGCAACTTCATTCAGATAGAGTTTACAGTTATCCTCATTTTAGAGATGTTTTGAATTATGGTTCAATTTCCTTTCCCATTAAAATAGATGATGTAAAAAATTTGAAAAATTAAACAACCTCTCCATTAATTTGTTTTGTATTCAGGGAAAGGTGTATTACCGCTAGTATTAAGTGTAAATCAAGAAAATAGTGTCAGGAACCTATAAATCTTTTAGTACTTTCGCCTAATTATCATTCTGCGGGTTCTACTGCTGATGCTATTAATACAAAAATTATACTGTTTATCATTTCGCGTGGATTAAAAATATGTCAGCTCTTTTTCTAAACAACTATCGAGTAGGGGCACAAGAAGTTTATTTGTTATCAATGCTTGAATCACTTTTCTTCAGATCACCTTCTACAAAAACATGTCACTCTCTGCCATCAACTTAATCAATGTTCAGTCAGGATGCCTACCGAAGCGGAGATGTTCCTACAGTTCAAAAATTTCGCATTTCAGGAAAAGGCACCGTTTGTAATTTATGCGGATTTAGAAAGTATTTTAGAAAAGTGTACAAATTTAACATCACTTGGGGGTAATACTCTATTTCATTCCAAACATATACCCTTTAGCATTGCTTACTACTTAAAGTGTTCATACAATGATTCTTTATCTCGATTTAGGCTTTATAGAGGAAATGATTGCATTCAATGGTTTGTTAAAGAGCTTCAAAGTATTGCACATTGGAGCACCGAAATCATTAATAAAATAATTCCTATGGGTACTTTAACTCCCAATCAGGTTGAACACTTTGAAAGCACTACGATCTGTCACATTTGCGAAAAACCATTTACAGATAATGATATAAAGGTCAGAGACCATAACCATTTCACCGGAGCATTTCGAGGAGCATCACATCAGAATTGTAACCTAAACTATAAAGACTCTCACATCTTACCGGTTGTGTTTCATAATTTGTCAGGTTATGATAGCCATTTCGTCATTAGAGAATTGGCTACTATTCCCGGTACGATTTCACTCCTACCCATAAACAAAGAAAGATATATCTCTTTCACAAAAGTAATAGAAGGTAGTAAAATTAAGTTTAGATTTATTGACTCTTTCAGATTTATGAGTAGTAGTATTGAAAAGTTATCAAACTATTTGGAAAATAGTAAAAAGTTATTACCCGAGCTAAATGTAACAATGAAGAAGAATTTTCTTTACTAGTTCGCAAAGGTGTGTTTCCTTATGAGTATATTGATACTCGGGAGAAATTAAACGAGACCACGCTCCCTCCTAAAGAAGCATTTTTCAGTCATCTTAATAATGAGGGAATCAGTGATGAGAGTTTTGAGCATGCGGTTAACGTTTGGAACAAATTTAGTATTAAATCGTTAGGGGAATACTCGGATTTGTATCTAAAAACAGACGTTCTACTTTTAGCGGATATTTTCGAGAACTTTCGGCAAACTTGTATAAGTACTTACGAGCTTGATCCTCTGCACTATTATACAGCTCCCGGTTTAGCATTCGATGCTATGCTTAAAATTACACAAGTAAAGTTAGAATTATTTACAGACATTGATATGTTAATGTTTATTGAAAGAGGGATTAGAGGTGGTGTAGCTCAATGTTCAAATCGGTATGCTAAAGCTAACAATAAGTACATGGAGGAAAAATTTGATCCTACCTCTGAAAGTGTGTATTTAATGTACTACGACGTGAATAATTTATATGGAGCCACCATGTCAGAATTTCTACCATTTGGCGATTTTTCTTTTGTTGATGAAGCTAATTTTGAAACTTTAGATGTAATAAACCATCCTGATGATTCGGAAATTGGTTATATAGTCGAGTGTGATTTAGACTATCCTATAGAATTACATGAGAGTCATAGTGATCTACCGCTAGCACCCGAACATATGGTTCCACCCGCGTCTGATTCCAAAATGAAAAAATTACTGCTTACCTTGTATCCAAAACGTAATTATGTAATTCATTACAGAAATTTAAAAGTATATTTAAAATATGGATTGAAGTTGGTAAAAGTACACCGTATATTACGTTTTAAACAGTCTCCGTGGTTAAAAAATATATAGATTTAAATACAGCCATGCGTCAGCAATCTCAAAATGAATTCGATAAAATTTCTATAAATTAATGATTAATAGTGTTTTCGGGAAGCTGATGGAAAATGTACGTAAACATAAGGACATACGGCTAGTAACGAAATGGGAGGGTCGCTATGGTGCTCGTGCTTACATATCAAAACCAAATTTTCATAGTTGTACAATATTTGACAATGATATGCTTATCATTCAAATGAATAAGCTTGAAGTATATTTCAATAAACCTATATATGCAGGATTCAGTGTTTTAGACGTTTCAAAAACTTTTTATATAATTTTCATTACGGCTACACGCTACCCAAGTTCCATAATAATGCTAAGCTCTTGTACACGGATACGGATAGTCTCATATACGCCTTTTCGGTTCCCGATATCTATCAATGTATTAAAGAGGACATTGATAAATTCGATACATCTGATTATAGTCCCGACAACATCTTTGGACTCCCATTAGTAAACAAAAGGTCCCCGGCTTAATGAAAGATGAAAACCATGGCGAAATTATGGTTGAATTTGTAGGACTTCGTGCAAAAATGTATGCTTACACGGTTGATGAAAAGGTTGTAAAAAAATCAAAGGGTTCTACGCAAGCAAGCGTGAGGCAGATCACGATTAATGATTATAAACAGGTCCTGCTTGAGAGTAGCGTAATAAGGCGCTATCAACATCTCATAAGGTCAAAGAAACATGATGTGTTTACCATTAAACAAAATAAAGTCATACTCAATCCTTATGACGATAAACGCTTAGTAAATTTTGATTTCACTGATACTAGACCATGGGGTATAACTTTCAGTAAACAATGAGCAGTCTTCAAGTCAACTTGCAGGAAGAGCTGCAGTGCAGTAGTGATCAAATATACAAAAAGTACCTGAAGCGTTCTTTGACCTCTCCTGAAAACTATACATTTATACTGAATATATTACAAAATATTGTTATTCCCGATGAGTGTTTTACTGGTGTGCTATAAACTCAAAGTGTGCAAATGAAATTATTATTAGGACATTATTTGATAAAAAATTAAATTAGACGATACCATTAAAAGTTTTATGAAATTGTGTACCGATAAAGGCTACAATTCATTAACTTTTGATAAAGTAGATAGGATCTTAGACGATATGAGTGTACTTGGTGACATACCGCTTAAAATGTATCTATATGATTTATTAAGGGTTCATGATTCAACAAATGTTAAATCTACGTTAGAAAATATTGCTTACAAGGACACTGTATTTATTATAACTGAATGTATTGAGAAATCGACATATTATGCTAACTACAAGTGCCTCGATATTTTGATTGAAATATTATTAGAACAAAATATCAACTATAAGTTTCAACCGTGGGAAAACGATGAGCACCACAAAATTTATTACTGGATACTAGACAACATCAATAAAGGTGAAACAAATTCAAATTCCTGTTTGGGATGGAGGTGTGGGCCAGATTCGGGTATATGGCCATCCAGTAATTTAAGTGATTATATAAGTACTTTAGGTTCACTTTATAAGATAATGAAATTTTAAAATAAATGTAATATTTAAAAATAAAATACTATTATTTTGTGTGTGTTTTATTTCATCTAAGAGCTACATCCTTTTCTACAAACTATATATATATAACTAATATAAGTAATTTGTTTCACAAAGTACAGGTTAAATGTTATAAAACAATATCATCCTTATTGATCCATGATCTTTCATCCAATCCCCACCATTTTACGAATAACTTATTATTCTTGGAGCGAAGCACTTTTCTACTAGATATACATCGGGATACTTTGTTTTTGTAATTCATGTTCATAAAACCCTCCCAGTACAGGATTTCCTTCATGTCTTCAAGCATGTACGTAGTGGGTTAGTAATGCAAACTTTCACAATCTTAAATAGTTCACTAGACCAATTGGGTGTGTATCCTTTGGCGAAAATATTTTTAAATTTACTGATTCGTACTATGTCACCCACAGAATATCGATTCCCATCGAATATTTTTATGTTAGTGTAAGCCTCTAGCTTTGTATGATTACCAACATCTTTGGGCTTCATTCTAATAGTTCTATGCTTACGATTGTTATAATCCATCGTTATGGTATCAATTGTATCAATCCATTTATATTTACCTTGCAGGCTGAATGACTTATATAGAGCACCTTTAATGGTTCTGATAACACGTTCAGCAATTGCAGCCTTCTTTGTGCTATAGGTAGAGTAATGATTGACTCCATAACGATGCATTAGTTTAGTAAAATGCGCATTGTAGAATTCTTTTCCTGCATCTGTCTGCAAATTGGTAGGTTTCCGACCTTTTCAAAGATTGTTTGCACGGCCTTGGTAACTTCTTGACCTGTTTTCGTTTTTAATCCTTTAGTCCATAAGTATTTCGAAAAACAGTCGATGACCACTAATATATACTTATAACCCTTATTTTGTTTGGCATATGTGTTAAATTCAGCTAAATCTGCTTGCCAAAGATCATCAAAACCTCTAATTATTGTTCGCCTTCGTTTAAAATTTTTCGTGCAGGTTTGTGCAATTCGTTGACGAGTTGTAATTTGGACATGGTGCTAATTTATTCACAATTTCTTTAAGTTGATGTAGTTTTCCTCCAGCGCTAGATAAGCGTTGGCGTTTCCTTTGAAAGTGTTCCGAACTGCTTGTAAACAGAAATCAAGGTATCCTTTATTTATAGCATCACCATCTTCTTCAGGGTCACCCAACTGTGTCAAACGATTTCCATCCAAATCGAACCTTGTTGATACATAATATTGCCTAGTGATGACATCTTGAGGATCTATGGGATTGGCCACATTGCTGAGTCTCTTATTCTCAATATCAAATTGATTAGCATCAATCTGTTTAAACTGAGGGGCTAGTTTCTTTAATTGATACTGGACATATGAACGTCCAAATTTGTCAAGGGCATTTTAGTTGTGACATGTCGACATCAATGCATTCTCATTTATATTGTTTAAAAAGCGGTTGTTCGGTTTTTCAATGTATCCATCTTCATATAGTTCTTCTACAATTGATATTATGTCATTTACAACACCTGTGTTTCCCGCTAATTTTTCTGCCCACAATACTTCCAGATCACGAATTAGTTCATGTATATCATTCCAATATTTATATTCAATGGGTCTGTTTGTTAATTCCTTAAAAAATATAGCTCCACCTCCTCCCTTGGTTGTGGTGGGTGATGATGACAGCAAGGGTTTGATTATTTGTGTATACTTTTGCTGCGGCTTCCTCGAATCTGTGCACTTATGTCATAATCTCGCCTTACTACATTCGTAGCCTCTAAAATAGTTCTATATTTTTTTCTATCTGTTGACTTTACTAGACTTAAGTCGGGTTCATTCATAATAAGCAGATCATATAATCCTGGAGTCCCTTTATACGTGACACCTTTTATAATTATATCGTCTCCTTTAATTGTGATGGGTGTATTACCAATTGTCCATTTATCAGTTTTGGTATCATAGTGGACTCCATACGTATGATCAATATCACCTTCAGCATTCTTCAAAATACGTTCAACATATATACGCGGCAATTCATTGTACTGCTCGAGAAATTCTTCCGAGATGGGTTCATTATGGGAATCATCTACGATACTAGACAGTTCTTCTTCTTCCTCCCAGTATTAATCTCCCCATGACTGATGTTTCCAAGAAAGATGGAAGACTTGGGGAGGATTTCTTCGAAAAACGGAAACTGAGCTAGTGGACTAGTAGCACCCTTACTTGAATCACCTAATGGAGTGAGACGTGGGGTCCATTGAACTTGAGCTAGCGGACTAGTGGGGATAGTGGCGTGCTTTCTTGGAAATATCAATACGGGTGGTTTTTTAGGTTTAACATCAATGACCTCCTCCTCCTTTTTAGGTGTTTTTTTATCGATTTTATTTACTATTTCAGTTAGAGGTTCTATTAAAGGCTTATAAGTACTTTCGAATGTTCTTTCATTATCAATGCGAGCAGTCTTAATACTGTTATACTTCTGCCGTATTATTTTACGAGCCTGAATAATTTTTTCTTTAATATCCTCTCCTTGTTGTCCATTGCGACAAACAGGTACCGGTTCACCTTGAACAGGTAGCTGTTTACACTAAACAGATAGCTGCTAATACCTAAACAGATCAGTTACTACTAAACTGCTGAATGCGGTTTAAGGTATTATATATATATTCGCCTTATATACCAAAACGGATTTAATGAACAGGTACCCGTTTACCATGAACAGGTAGCTGTTGCGACAAACAGGTACCGGTTCACCTTGAACAGGTAGCTGTTTACACTAAACAGATAGCTGTTAATACCTAAACAGATCAGTTACTACTGAAACCAGTTTAAGGTATTATATATTCATCAAATCCTTTCCTATAGCGACCATTATTAACTTCAGCATCCTTGTTTATGACCATGAAACCAAACGGATCTACCCAGCACTTTGAACACATGTCCCGAAACAATTTCATGCTTATGGTGGGACTTATATGATCCTCATACGCATGTTTTAAGTTTAATTCATCTTGCTCAAATAATATAATTAGATTCGCATTATCACGAATTAATTGCTTTGGAATTTTACTGTAAGTTTGACTCAAATAGAAACAGTCAATATCGTTATGCCTACCCATAGAAAAATATGCTCTTATATTATTTTGCTTTTCACAAGCGATATCATCGAAAATAAAAATAGAGTTTGATTTTGCACAATTAGGCTCAATCACATCTTGATTGTCGCTGAAGGTAAAGTAACCTATGTCCTTCATTGGAAGTAAGATTTCCTGTAAAAGTTTGTACTTGTTTTGATTCAATGACTTAGAGTATACGTATACATGTTTAAATTTCAAACCATTTTTTCAGTAAGCAGACTGATCATTGCGTTTGTTTTACCGCAATTGGAGGGGCCGCATATAATACCACGTATACTATTAGGAAGTAAATCACCATGTTTTGAAGTAATAGACTTTTCATCAAAGTCATGATTTTGAATTGAGAGTTTTTGTTTCTGAGCAACTACTTTCATCTTTGATGGATGAAATAAAACTAAACGAATAATTACAACATCTTTATTTATATATATTAGACTATACTACAATAATAATTATAATTTTTTCACTTCTCCGGTGAGTGGACTGTACTGTACAATAGCATCATGGAGAATAAGACCATATACAACGATTCCATTATCGAAAGGTGTTAGAGATTCCATTTCCAATTTGATGTCCACTGTTGAGTTTTTAAGGATTCATTTTGTTTAGAGCAGTCCATTACAAATATTGGACATGATTTGAATTCGGAATAGTTGAATAATGCATCTTTATCATCTTCACCATAGTAATCACAACGAAATTTCAAAAATTGCGATAGGCAGGTATATATTGGTTGGCACTGAAGTTCAAATGCATTGCTTCATATGGATAATACTCAGAATTCAGATGTACTTTAAGATTTCTGATGTTAATGTGATCAAAATTTCCAGCCCTTGCTGACCTTGTATACCTTTTACCTTGTTGGAATGCAACAATTATCCAACGTGGTTTTTCCAGTTGCGTTGATGTTTTTATTGGCCATATGTCTGAGGTTGCTTGTTTTAAAGCAGGCAATTCATACAACTCCCATTGTCGAAATGGAACAGTAATAATAGAATTTTTATTGATTCCTTGAAACAAGTTAAGTTTCGCAGCATCACTAAGTGTTAAGTGCGGTACTTTCCATTGAATTTTATTTAAGGTTATTGCGGCATCGACTTCACCATAGTAACAGTTTGTATCGCTTCTAGATCGAATTAAAACCAACTCTTGGCGCATATTCACGATTACCTGACGATAATCCTCCATTATTCCAAATATGTGGTTCAATGGTATGCATACTGTAAAAGATTTTCTCCATTTTGCTCATCGAATTCTACTTGTAATGGTTCTTCATTCTTTGGTGACCATCCTAAATGACTTAGTGCTTTGCTTTTGCTTGCCGTATAAGAAATATATCCTTTAAGCGTAGATGTTATTCCTGGATTTCTACAAACATCCACTCTCTGACCACCTAACTCATAACGAATTTCTTCGAAAAGAAAGTTCGGGAAATTGTTGGTTAAGCTGCATGCTTTTCTTTCATCTTCTTTTTGAGCTCAAGTTTACCTTCTATGTACAGAAAACTATCATAAGTAGCCGTAATTAGATCTTGACTTTGAATTAAGATTCGTATTTCTTCGGAAGGTCCATATTTAGAAGATCCATATGGAAGATAAGTGTGAATATCTGATTTAATTATAGTATCATCAAAATGTACGTTTTGAAAGACGTTTAACGATTCTGCCATTGTGGTTGAGAACTTTTAAACCTATTGACGTTAAAAAGTATTTCTCTGCAGATGTTAACCGCAATGAAGGTTGATGACTAATTAATGACTTACTGTAGGGATGATGTCTTTTATATGAGTTTTTGAAAGATGGAATTGGTCCTGGATTAATTCTCAGACCCATGTTCTTTTAGTTCTAAGCGTACAGTGAATGGTTCACTTTCACCAAAGTCTATTAATTCACCCTTTTGATTAGTCAAATTAATTGTTATATTACTAATAATGTCAGTGTTTACTTCTAAATATTGAGTATTGCTCGGAGTTTTATCTAGACGATAACCTGGAGGAACTGAAACATCAATCTCATATAATACTTTAGCAGGTTTCCCGTTTCGATAAGATCCCTTTATAATGTTGCACTCTACGTGTAGATTAGTGTGTTTAAGTATTTGGATGTCTAACGCAGATGTATGTAAAATATTTGGTTCTAATATTTTAGACTCAAACCCTAGCATGCGCCCAATACAATTTTCTTTAGTAAAATCAATCTCAAATGAACTGTTTATCTCACATTTAAGTGTATTGTTGTTTGCTCTAATGATAAACTTTTCTGTGGGTATTTTAGATTTTAGATAATCGTTAATTTCATCTAACTCATATGCACCGTGTGGAATATTAATCACTTGCAAATGAGATGGATTTGTTCTAAAATAAAATCTATCGTTGCCTGCATAAATGTTTCTAATGCTGTTGCAGCCGTAAAATCCAACCAATCCAATAACGTATTTCTTCCCAAATCTAGCTCTATCGGTGGATAGAAGTTGTAGCTAGCTGTGTTACCAACACCTTCTAAACTGAATGTTATTGACATAACTGAGAAAATTTGATGTTGTGCTGATTATTTATATAAAAATTGTAGGCATAGGTGTCCGCAAATAATTGTATTAAACTCTTGATCTTGGTTGTAATTATAATATATTTTACACCCCGAAAGTAGTTAATCACTTCGTTTGGTGGTCGAATATTACCGAAACTATCGTAATACCATACCCTTTTACCACGCTTTTTGTAGCAAACCCAATGGGTACCTGGTCCTCTTTGGCTATCTAAGTTAATAATTCCAGATTCATTTTCCGTGGCAATTTAGGCATGCTATCTCTCATAAAATATCCCTAAAGTACGGTACGTTTTGGAGTATTTCTTTAAATCAGTATCCGTTAACGGTCTTTCGGGTAATCTATTCAGTTTTTGGAAACGGTTTTAAGTATAATGCACCACCACCAGATTTGTTTGGTTTTAGATATAGTGCACCGCCTTTCTTATTCATGGAGCCTATAGCGACCGATTCCATCATGCGATTATGGCGCGATGTCTCTTCCCGCAATTTTTAGCATTTTTAGCATCATTGACTGCTTTAGCAATTCCTGATGCACCGCCAGCTAAAGCACCGATTGCTGATAATCCTGCGAATAACGGAATAAGAAATGGTAAAACCCTCCTTGTTTAGGTAGGGAATTACTCTAGGAACTTTAATGTTTTTCTTTCCTCCTAAATTTTTACCACACGTTTTGCCGTTGAAAGCGCTGACTTTATTGTGTCTGTGAAATTTCCGTTAGGTTTAATTTTTTAGCTATTGTCTTTCGTAAATGCAATAAATTTCCACCATTGCATTTCTTCTTCATATTAGATCGACGTTTACACCCCATTCCCAATTTTCTCTTTGCTTTCATGATGGTACTGACTGCTAAAGCTGCAGTTCGTTCACCTAGCGTTGCGTCTAATGATTTAAAGCGCTCCCAAGCTTTTTTTGTAAAATTTTATCTGCTTTATGTCTACTTTCTAAATCTCGGTAATCTCTGTAACTGATATCATGAAGTTTGCACTGAGCATCTAATTGATTAATGCCGAGGTCACCGCGTGCGAGTCGTTTTTCCAACTTTGTACCAGGACCGCAATACTGGTAACCAGGTAAATGCAATTCAAACGGAAGTTTATTGATTAGACCATTCACCAAACCACCACCACCTACACTCTTTCGCTTCTTAACTAGCATTGTTTACATGGATGGATAGAAGGGGTATTTATACCTAAATTGAGAAAAACAAATCATAGTTATTTCTTTATTCAGTAAATGCTATACATTAGATAAGCAGGACGATAATACAAAATTTCCATTAAACATACAGTGTTATGTGAATTAATATTATACTTAGCATTTATAACATCATCAATATCTTTATAAATGTCATCATCACCACCACTGAATTCTTTCTCACGAAAACGACGGTAGTCAACAACTTGTTGTATGAACTTTTCATAAAACACACCAGATTGTAAGATTCAAGAAATTCCAATCTATAGCTTACTATATCCTTTAAATTGAATAGTTCTTCTATACTATGTGAGTTGAATGTACAAGAACAGCACTTGTAGTTTTCTATCATAACAGTTTTCAAAATTCTGTCATATCCTTTAATTAATTCCCAATTGTAATAAATACCAAGATTACTAGATAGAGATTCATAATGTTGATCATAGATTATATCTTCTTCATTTACATTTGACCAATCAATTTCATTTTCAATTTCTTGAGATCGAAAAATTGTAATTCTACATATGAATGCCATCTTAGAAGCTCATTCCATTCCTTCATATCCAACACTACATTATTGCTTTGATCACAATTACCGCACCCAATACGCACCACTGGTGCAAGGTTGAGGTGTGTACTGTATCCAATTTCCAGATGTTTTGCATGATGAGTATCGTTCGATAGTTTATAATAGGTACAATCGATTAAGTATTCCTTAGCTGCTTGTTTATACACTTCATCCTTATATTGAAATGATGATGCGCAGTCAGTCTTAGCAGAAGAATAACCTTCATCATGTTTCTCTTCATTTTACTACTACTACTACCATCACTATTTTGACAGCACCAACAAAATGTTAAATTATTCAGATTGTTACTGCAATGATGTGATGTATCCATATATAACGGTGAACTTCTGAGTTTGGATCGTTCCAGAAATGATTTTATTGCTACTTGCATGACTTTACTTGCTCACAATTTCACTATGACTAAACGCTGCTTAAGAAAATAATTCTAGTATTTCAATTTTACATATGGTGGGGTGCTACTATTAAAAGAAAATGTTATGTTTGTTGTTTTGCCAGCTGCACCCAAACTACTTATAAACACATCCTTCGTGTTTAGGAGTGTTTTAAATTCTTCAATTCGTGTTTCTTCTTTTTTGAAATACACATAAAAGCGTTCCGGTAATACACATTTAAAATCACCCGTTTCTATCACTATACGTTCACCGTACTTAGTATTAATTATATCCATATTCGTTACTTTATACTTTCTCGATATATCGAGCTCGCACGCATTCTTAAAGGGTTTGCAATAGGTGCTTTGGTTTAACCCTGTTAATTCCATATTTAACAATTATGTGTTGCAGACTGATCTCAACATACAGCTCGCTGCAGTTTATATAAGAAATATGCGTCCTACATATTACAACATGCTTAAACTTGTTAAATACCTACTGTTGACCTTGACTATAAATATAATATGATGATGATGATCAGCTCCAAAATTTATATTTCCGCTAAAAGTTTGACCTTGAAAATTATATTCTTAGATTTATGATTACCTTGCAATTTCTATTTTAGCTTTTCACCTTGACCTTTTATACTTCTAAGAAATATGACACCACCGTAGGTCAATAACCTTTGACCTTGAAAACTATTTTAGATTTATGATTACCTTGCAACTTCTATTTTAGCTTTTCACCTTGACCTTTTTATATTTCTAAGAAATATGACACCACCGTAAGTCAATAACCTTTGACCTTCAAAACTATTTTTGATTTATGATTACCTTGCAACTTTTAGCTTTGACCTTGACCAACTACATTTTAAATCTCCCGCTTAAAGTTCGACCTTGAAAGAGCTCCAAAAGCTTCCGATTTCACCACCAGAGGGCGAGTGACTCCAAAAATTTAAATCCCCCACCACAAGCATGCTTGAGACGTGGAGCGCGTTCTGGCATAACGAGAAAACTCACTTGACCTTGAAATAAATCCCCATAAGATTTACATGGGTGACCTTGAACTGGTCCAGGATCGGCCTTATATGTCTACTTACTTCGCAAAGTGGATATTTTAATCCACTAAGCCTAGGCTTCACAACGCAAGCACATTGATTCAGAGCAGCCATCAGCCTAATCAATAGTTACTACTTCATGTTTAATTTACTATATGAGCGAAATTTTTAATAATGAAACTTACCGACAGTCCGCTCCTGTAGACCTAGCAGTTACATGATTACCCACACAGTTTATATGTACCGCTCCAACTACTTTCAAATTCTTATTTTTTTTTCTGTTCGCAGGCCATTCAACTGTAGAATCAGGATCTCACTAAATATTTGACATTTTTAGATTTATACTAACTACATCCCTGGTACAAGTCTACTGTTGCTTTGTACATATATATATATATATATATATATATATATATATATATATATATATATATATATATATATATATATATATTGAGATGGTTAGATATAAGATTAATACAGGGGCAAGAGTAAGTAAGCTTATATTCTTTATAGTACGCAAATTTAGATAGACTGGAGTATATTTACACTGCGTTCTATTAAGTAAAGTAGTAGACGAGTGAGAGAAAATGGTTTTGATTTAACGAAACAGGCTTGGTGGAAGTTGCACAAGTTTGTTTATTCATAAAAGCAATGGGCTATACAATGAGCATGTGAGGAAGGTCAGAAGGAGTTATATTTGTGAGTACGATTAAGTTCGTAGAACATATTTCAATAAATTCACAATTTATTCAAAGTATTTATGCAATTTAGAAACCTTACAGATATTTATCACATGAAGTAGGTTTATAATAATATGTAGAACATGTATCCAGGTAGTTACAATGCAGGAAATATACATAAACTTTAAGAAAGGGTTATGATACGGACACGGTTTAGTTATCATTCACAGACAAAGTGTACAAAAAGGGCAGGAAAAGTGACAGTGGGTTGTAAACATTATATAGAACATGAACAACATTTATTTTTGTGTACAAAATCTGCATAAGAGTGTTAAACAATATGGATTTATGAATTGACAAAGTTTTAGACTATACAGTGCAAGTGAACAGTATTGATGTTAAAGACAGTTATAACAACATCAGAAAACAACATTTCAAGTAATTTGGACGTTGTAAACACAAGTTATGAGTATAATTGTAACAAATTAGGTTAAGTTTTAATTTAAGGATTTTGCAAATTTATAGTTTTTGTGGGATAATTTAAGCTTAAAATAAATTATAAGAGTAATTAATAGAAGGTTTCCCTCGTTTTCATAAATTAATTTACAATGTACAAGGTATATAAACATAAAATTAGAGAAGTGGGGTTAACTACATAAATTTCCAACATGAAAAAGGATTTTCTGTTAAAATTAAGTTATATGATTTGAAATAAATGTGTTCTAATAGTTTTTCGTGTAGATTACGAATATGTATTTAGTTTAGGTATAAAATATAGTTTTTAGATATAAGTAAATTAGGGCTCGTGAGGTATCGTTTTATGCGGAATTCTACCCTGATTCCAAATCTGTTTTCAAAAAGTAAATCCGAATTATTTTAAGAAAGTTATAGCATAATTTGTATTTTAGTTAAGTTTTCAATTTTGTTTAAACCAATCTGGTACAGAAAAAGTTGAAATTTTGGTATCTAACAGAAAAGTGTAAAAGGAATTGCTCCTGATTTCTCGCTCTCTCACAATTTTTAATTATCACAACCAACAAGTAAAAGTGTTAATAGTGTTGGTGTGAACATTTTAAGTTACATTAATATTATCGGAATTTTTTAAACGCGGCCAGTGAAGAGTCAAGACCTCATTAACAATTGTTTTTAACCTACGATTACATCTAAAAGTTAGGTTGCTGGTATAATTGTCGATTATAATAAATTCGTTTTGATTTGATTACGTGTTCAAATTTCGGTTGATGTGTTTCTGTTTTTGTTTTGTTTTTTTAAGTTAATAAAATTATTCAGTTCTCTGAATTGGATGTTTATTTTTCTGAAGCGACGCATAGTTATTAACAAACTAGATTCCATAACGGGATCTAAAACAAAAGTGAAATTAAATAAAATTTATATGAACGTAAAATATAATTTTTAAATCAAAAAATTTTATAAACATTTAAACCAACATATAAATAATATACGATTTAAAACACAGTGCTTAATTGAAAGTATATAAGCAATTTTACGTAACATTACAATTACCGAAGAAAAGTCGTTCATCAACAATTTGGAATAGGATGAAGTATGGAAGTTTATGTAGCACCACTATGAACAACAGACCAGTATCATCGGCTACATATGGGAAGAAGCCTACCCACGATATTAATATGGAACCAGCCAAATAAAATCATCTTTGGGAATATGCAGATACACATGTGAGTGCAATTTTTTATCATAACCCATAAATTGTTTCGATTATTCTTGTGATTTCCTGTATTTATGTTTTTTTTTCTTGTCATATGTGTAAATTCGTTAGCGACAACATGGTATAAATATCTGTAAGTTAAATGAACCGTTATTATTATCAACATTTCAATTTTAATTTTTAACAAAACATAATTAGACTCACATATTTAAGATATTTTATTGACAATTTTAACAGGCTGCATTTTAATTCAGTTAGGACGCTACGCATGCGTCACTGCTCAGGTTTAACCAAGGTCTGTTTCATATACCATCCAATTATTATAATTTGCAATTTATTTAAGAAAGAACATTTCCATGATTTCACGATTACATTTTAACAAAATCAAATTTACATCAAAGGTTAAATTATTTTTATTTCATTTACCAACAAATAAGCGTAAAAGCTTAATGAACTCTATCCCCTATATGAGATAAATTGAGTTAGTTCGGTGCATCATAATTATATAATTGAACTCTATTCCCTATTTGAGAAAATTTGTATAATTATTTATCATTTCAATATGTAAATATATATATATATATATATATATATATATATATATATATATATATATATATATATATATATATATATATATATATATATATATATATATATATATATATATATATATATATATATGTTGAGATGATTGGAAATTACATTGGTATTGCTATGTAATTCACATAGCAAGAAATTTCATTAATTAGTACAAATGGTACATTTAGACATATAATATTAGGTAGGGACGGTTAATTAACATTGAGATGGATCTAAATTTATATAATTCATAGTAATATGTTAAAATAATAATTAACGACAACATATTACACATGAGTATAAGGTAGTTAGGTATAAGGTAGTTATCGTAATGCAATAAAATCAATTTCATTATTAGTTAGTAGGTTTATTTAAGTATAATTTTCCCAAAAGACATGAATCACAGGATGTAGATTACAAACGTGATGTTAAAACTAGTATTAGGCATATATCAATGTCGCAATTACAGTGTACGCAGACAAGATATGTGAAAACGTTCGTGTTAGTGCGAAAACGAAATATAAGTGCTAAAATTGAAGAACAAACAGGATAAATACATTAGTTATTAACTATAAGACTTAAATAATCCAGCAGTTCTGGAGTAATTGTGAACAATCAACATTTACAGACATTAAATTAGTGATAATTAACAATTCTATACAAGTCTTAGAAGAACTGATAAACTGCCAAAAGAGTGAAAATAAATTAATATAAGACATAAACAATAATAATATACACTTTCACAAACATTTAAAGTGCTCTAAAATGTAAAATTATACATTTAAAAATTATTGTATTGATTTGAGGTTATGTTATTTCCTCGCATAAAAATTATATAAAATTGTTATGGATTGGGTCCAATTGGTACAAATAAATTATAAGAGGTAAAAATAGTGAAGTAGCCTCAATTTCAAGTCACAAATCACTATATTAGTGACTATTTTACCAAATTTAGTTTTTAAGGGTATATGAAAATTTCAGATAATTTTCCTTTCAAATTAGCCGTAGGCGTTTAAAGGATGTGTATTTATATGTAGTTGCATCCCATATTCATGTGGAAATCAACTCCAAGCCTGAAATTCAATAAATCTATGTAAAAATTAACATGTTTAATAATTGGAGCAAGTAGTTCATGTAAGGACTTATTTTATTAAAAAAATTGTGTAGATTCCAAAAATTTTGTTAGTTTTAAGATAGATTAAGGGGTTCAAGAGTTATGAGCTGTTGAAATTAAATTGAAAATTAAGAAAAGCATTAGCCAATCAGAATTGAGGAAATATTTGAAAAAAATGATGAATGTGGTTTCTAACGATTTGCATATAAATAGAAGTGCTGGAGGATTAGGAGCTCTCTCTGTTTTCTCTCTGTTCCAACACCTTGCTTAGGCAAGATGTTGCAAAATTTTTGCTCGTAAAATATTTAAATAAAATAACGTCACTTTCATAAAATTTAAGTGCGGATTTAGTATCGGCAGTTTAAAACAAGTGATATTCATTTGTCGTGAATTTAAAATAAGGTTAGTTTACCTCTAAATAAATTCGGTTGTTATCGACAGCTACGAGTGAAAATATTTTCCGGAGATTCGATATTGTTTTTTTAAGTTTTGCTTTCGTTTGATATGGATTTTGTTAGTTGTGTTTTTCCGGTTTTGTATTATTATATTTTTATTATTGGAAGTGTGTTTAATTTAAATAACCTTCAAACTAATGGTACATTTCAAAAATTATTTTGAAATAAAAAAAGTTAATAAATTGTGATGATCCTGAAAATAAAGAATTATCATGTACGAAGAAATATTAGTGAAACTTACTTAAACGATAAAAGCAAATTTGGATATCAAAGAAGCAGATTTGGATTTCGAAGGAGCTGTTTTCAACGGTCAACTCCAGCATCGTAAAGAAGATAACGAGGCCATTTTGAGTGAGTGTAACAATTTTATTTATGTAATTGTTGGCATTGATAATTTCATTTGTGTGTTAATTATGTCCATATTTTGTAATAAACATGATGTGCGACAACTTGTATTCATGTCCAAAGGGAACATTAATTGATCTAAAAATAAATGGTTTTATAATATTTACTAAATTCAGGCATAATTATACTTACGTCTATATGATGTGTTTTCATTGTATGTTCATTGAAAGGTCATATGAATGGGTATTCATAGCGCATGCTCAGATATTATACATTTGAAGATTTTCTATGTAGAGGGAGTTGCACATGTATCGATGCAATTTAAAAATTATATTTCTATTTCTTTGAACGAGTTGAATATAATAAAATATAAATGGGCGACAACTCAATGTAAATTAATTACATTACTTATAATTATAAATATTCAAAATCATAATATAAATCGACAAGCTAACAATTTACTTTCTCATATAGTTTTAAAATATCTTCTAAATTTGAACCCTGTCCCCTTTGAATTGAAGAGTCTCTATATGCGACTGTTAAGCTAGTTAGGCATTACAAGTAAATTCAATATAGAATAAGTATAGTTAGGTATCATAATTAAAAATTATATCAGTTCATTATATATACATACATGTATATAGCAACAGTACGCATATTTACTAAGTGAATAAACCAATACATAAATAGTAAGCATGTCATTTATGGCTTCTCATTAAAGTAAAAATTAAACGTCGCATTGTCACGACTTTGAATATTAAACGAGAAGCCGTGATGATTTGATTTAAACTGTATAATATTGCTTGTTCTTTGATTACTTTTCGCCTCAGTAAGTAATATACTATTGTGCTACCATACCACTGCCAGTAAAAGATTATTTACATACATAAGCATGTAATTCTTATTTATTATTTATTTTTGTGTTTTAATATTGAACCATTATTTCATTAAATTAAAAATTATAGTTTCATTAATAATCCTTTGGGGTGTAAAATAGGAATCGAAGGGCAGAGGTTAATAAAATTATAACAATTTAACTTACGTTCAAAAACCGTAGACGGTAATTTTAAATTATTTGCTTTAATTAGTAGTCTTTAGATTTGCTAAACTGATTCCAGACATTATTTTATTCTAACATAGTCGAAAGAAATATATGAATGCAATTAAATTAATTGAATCATTTATTCTTTCTTAGCAAAGGTTAGTGATTTGTACTCGTGTAAACACTTCTGTTGTAAAACTTTCCTTGCCGATATTGAGAAAGTCTGAACCTCTTCAACAGAAAAGATTAAATTCCAACTCCAAATAAGTTTTACTATTGTTCTATTCGTGTTATTTATGATTTGCTCTCCGAGTTTGTGCATTTTCCCATAGAAATTCCTACTTCTTAACTGTCCCTGCGTTCAAATTTAAAATACATTAAATTAAATTAAATACTTTAAATTTACTGAAATTTACTTTAACGCGTTTTAATACCATAGTGTAACTGTAGCAACTTTCTGTGAATAAAGAGTGTTTAAATTCCCTATGAGCTTAATAACTAACATATATTATGTAAAAGTTCTAGTTACTTCAGTCTGCTAACCTAAGAAATAGTTCGCCACTCACACTTCAGAAATCAGCTGAACCTCTGGTAATGGTTAAATTATGAGTGTTCTGCATAAATTAAAAGAATATTTACTTAAATCAAAAATTGACTTTAATATTTCTTGATCTCTTTCGATATCATCTTTATCAGAATCGCGATAGAGATCATAGTGTATAACACCTATACGGTCAGAAAACAAATTTAACAAAATTTGAACACATTGTTATACCAGTACATTTTGAATGACATGATATGTAAGATATATAAAAAATTATATATCTCATTTCCTACTACCACCGAAATTTTTTGATAAACGATGTTTGAGAGACACGTTAAGGATCCTGAATGCTTTTGTTGGTATAGAATAACGTTGCAAATATTGTTATGCATTTCACTCTACTATTGACTATAAATTATACTGAAAATTTGAAAATGGTATGATTACATAACTTTTTTTATTACTAAGGCAATATCTTCGCTAATCTTTTTCTATACACAACATACAATGGTGCTTGAATATCAAACAGTTTTAATAAATTACTAATAAATCAAGAAAATTACACCGTTTAATATTAAATCACTACCAAACTTCAATTTTTAACAAACAACAATTTTCACACATATGCGAGAAGTGTTACTTCAGTAATGCTAAGATTTCAACTAATTGAAGTTACACACATAATCTGAAAAAAGCAAAGAAGTTTCACACCATTTCCTAAGTTACGAACCATATCATAATTATCCTTAGTGACACTAACCATTACTTTTGTGTTTGCATAACAACAAAAATAATCATTACAAAGAATTATCTTTGTCCGATAACAACTTTACTAAACCCTAATTAGGGTCACTAATCACTATAGTGCTGTCATAATGCAACATTTTTTTCCCGAACTAAATCGTTCGTGAATACTCTCAATTAAACGTAATCGTCCTCTTATTTAATCGTGAACCAAACTTTACACTTCACCATAATTGTTCATATAATAACCCTTGCAGTCTTAGTTTATAATTTTATCAAACACTTCTTTATTATGAAGTCATAATAACCCCTATAAAACACTAGTGGAATCATTCTTCTCAGTATCCACATTAACATTTATTCTTTGTTGTTACACGATCAAACCGCACTAGGCGTGGCGCAGACTTACCATGAGGTTGCTAAGATAACTCCAGTGGAAATGGGCAGGTTTGATATAAGACGTAAATGGTTGAAATTTAATTTCACACACCTTACACTTACCGTAAAACTACAAATAACATTCAATCCGGGAAAGATTGTCTCTAAGTGCCACCACAAGTTTACTTATATGTAATTAGCAACCTTGTATAGTGAGTCAGTACTACTGAACTTTCAAGTTTGTTATCTTCTCTACTTATTAAATCAGGCATAACATCAGAAAATAATTAGAAGATTTGTCTGCTTACGTAATTGAAGGGTTTTTTCGAAAACAACCAATACGGTGCTGTTCATTCTACTCTACGTAAAATCACGTTGGTATATCCTCGTAAATTATCGTGTGCAGAAATGCCATAGTAGGCTAAGTAATGCGATTAAAATACCGGCTACTGTGGAAGAAACCACCAATCTCTCAGTGAGTTTTATCAAAAATGACCCATGTCATCAAAATCACGTCACGTGTTTAGATTTTACTAGAATTATTTTGGTCTGGCCATATGTTGTCGTCCGTGAACCTGTATTCGTTTAGGGGAATTAAAAAGGTTAGTATAAATTTCAAAACGTCAAATATTTAGTGAGATCCTGATTCTACAGTATAGCAAACAGAAAAGGGAAAATAAGAAGTTGAAAGTGGTTGGACTGGTCCATATAAATTGTGTGAGTAATCAGGTAACTGCTAGATCTACAGGAGCGGAATGTCGGTAAGTTTCAATATTAAAAATTTTGCTCATATAGTAAATTTAACATGAGGTGGTAACTGTTGATTATGCTGATGGTTGCTCCGAATCAATATGCTTGCGTTGGGAAGCCTAGGGTTAGTGGACTAAAACATCCACTTTGCGAATAAGCGATGTGTAGATTCGAATCTCCTTGACTTTGCTTTTCCTTTAAATTTAGGCTTCCAAAAGAGGTCCGGCTTATTTAAAAAGATTGTTATTCTTTATACTTTGCTCTTCAGAAATGTAAACAAGTTTTTATTTCAGATGCAAACGCTATAAGAAGATTGCTTTTAGAGAACGCCAAATCAATTCACTCTTTTCAAAAAATGACTGAGATCGTTATCCGGCGGGTCTATCTCATTTAAAAATGTAAAGCAAAGAAGACCGAAGCGGGCTCTTAAAAATGAAGATTACGGCGATGGACCTTCATTTTATCATTCAGTTGCTTTTTACTACCAAGTTAGAATAACTGGAACAGAGGAAGCGTTATGCCATACTGCATTTTTGAGCCTTCATGAAATTTCTAGAGGTCGGCTTAGAAGAGTTCGAGACTGTATTAAGGATTCCGGTTTACCTCATTGTAATGCACGTGGAAAACATGCTATAATAGACCATTGAAAATATCCAATGAAATCTTAAATTTAATAAAGCTTTCAGAGGAAGACAACACGGCGAGATAATCCAGAAAAAATACATTTGCCTGAATAACTCAGTGTAAAAAAATGCATAAATTATTTCTTCAGGAAGTTAGAATTAATGTCTCGTATCTTATTTACCACCAAGTTTACAAAAATGAGTTCAATATTTCGTTATATATTCCCAGGACCGCCACTTTGCGCTAAATACGATAAGTTCCGTTAAAAATAAACAACGACTTACGAATGAAACAGATTGTCATTTGCGAAAAGCCGTGAGGTTCATGCAAAAAAAAAACATAAAAAATTGGAGGCAAAGGTCAATAGATGCATGACGCTTTCTTTTGATTTTCCACGCAATTTACCGTTACAGCACATTAGCACTAGTGACGTCTTGTACAAAAGTTAACTATGATATGACGTGTTCGGAATCCATTACCTGGCAGATCATTCAGCTGCTATGTGTCTATATACAGAGGGAGTGACAAAAAGGCGCTGACGATGTTACATCCATTCTTTACACTACTTGAATATGAATAATAAAAATTTAACACATTAGTCATTTAGTCATTTTTAGCGACGGGTATTCTGGGCGAAACAAAACCAAAATGTGGTATATTTTCAGTATATGTTAGTACATGTATTAAAGTTATTCAAGAAAGTAACTCACGCATTCCCTATACGAGGTCATTCTTTTCTTCCGAATGATCAAGATCTCGCTCTGATTGAAAAAAAGAAAAGAATAAATATCCCGGAAGTTCCCGAGGATTGGGATGCTTTATTAAGCGAAATTGTTCTAATTTTATTAACCGCTG